>OX439131.1:40275991-40388491 GCA_949318235.1 Ecdyonurus torrentis | reverse complement strand
AAATATTATGTATATAATAAGGTTACCTGAGAATAAAGTGAAAAGGTATATTAATGTTCCAACGAGCTTTAGACTGTAAATAATTTGTATATTTAGTTTTTCTTGTATATATACTCAAATTTACAGGTTCATTTTTCCCCCCACAAACATAACTTAAAATCAGAAAGTCAGAGGACAGAAAAGTTATGCTCATCAAATAATTAACTATGAGTTTGAGTCATTAGTCAACATACAAATTTTCATGTCAGAAAGTCATATGGAATGTCAAAATATCATTATACTCTCTCGTATACACATACGATCTATGCATGTATCTAAAATTATAGTTATCTATAAGTTAGGGTCACCTGCATATATGCGCGTGCTACACGGGTGCACGACAAATGTCACATCTTGATACAAAGGACACGCCCTCTTGACTTTGACAAAATGAGTTTATAAAGGGAAATCTTCCCGGAAACCTCATCATGTCTCGCGGTCGGCTCATCCCTAGAAAATATAACACTTCGTCTTTGTCAAAGCGTCACATCACGCTTTGCTTTATTCAAAATCTCGTTTGCTGCTTTTTGCTATAATGTTGACTCTCTTTTTTTTTCTCTCTCTGTCTCTCTCGAATTTATTTGGATTTGCTCGTTAGACTTTTGGCTCATAAAGTACCTTGCAGACAGCAAGACAGCCTTAAAAATTATTATTATGATTTTTTTTATTTTGTGATTCTATAAAATGCATTATAATTATATTTTTCAACAAAAAAAGATTTTTAAAAGCCGTGCACACAACCAAAAAGGTATAACAAATATATAAACGTACTAATCATGTATAGCCTTATTTTGGGGCGGGAAAATACGTGCAATGTTTTGATTGAAATTTTTAATTTATTTCATCATGAAAAAAACTATCATTCATATTTTTTTCTGCACAAAATTTTTTCTTATATGGTTTCTAAGAAAATGATGTTAATATGATGTGTAGTCTAAGGTGTAACAAGGCAATTAGCGAGTCGCTGAAATGTGCACAGGTGTTTCGGGCTAAAGCGAATCGTCATGGTGTTATGAAACATCCTCACTTTAACCCTATCCTCTTCTCTCTCTCTCTCTCTCTCTCATATCATTCTCATTAACAATTGTCAAACACGACAAACTTCTTTTCTTTAACTCCGATGATGCTGTAACAAAGTGGAACCTTTGCAATTATATGCTCGTAAAAACATATAGTCCACGTTCCACGCACCAATATATATCATGTTACACTTTTTTTTATATACATATAGTACGGTATATGTATATATATATGGTCCATAAATATATATATTGTATTACTTTTAAAGACTACTTAAAGACCACTAAAGTTAATGACTTTGTAATAATTTGAAGTTGTCGGGGACTTTTTTTTTTATTTATTTTATTTTTTTTTTTGCCATGCATAGGGATGCAATAGTATTTTTTTCATATATATTCTTTATAAGTTTATGGTTTATTATTATATTGAGGAAAAAATCATATTGTGGGATTTTTTTAAAATATAACATGTATGAATGCAAAAATGCCAATAAAAAGGGTTACGAATACGAAGGGACAGCATTTTTTTTTTCACACCGTATTCTATTATGTATAGTATATAGTTGAAGATGTTTTACAAAAATTTAAGAGAGAATTGGGGAAGTGCCCAAACTAATATTGTGTCAGAAATCAATCAAAAATAGTTAACTTTTTACAGTATATCTTTATTGTTTTAAACAGCAGCTCTCCCAATGAGAATGATCAAAAGGGACACTATGAAGTTGTTCCAATTGTTATTACTTGTTTGAGGTGTCTGTCTGTCAGCTGGTATCCGGTTTTGTTCTCTATCTCTGTATATGAGCGATCAAGGCGAGCAAGCGAGCGCGAACTCCGCGGGATGCTGTAAGACTCACTGCCAAACACTCCTCGCCTCCAACCTGCTACTCGCTTTTCACCCTTCATTGCTGACACAACATCAGCTAATTACAACTAATTAAATATCTTCACTAATTATTAACGTGTGGCTCCATGACTCATGCACTCTGCAATGCAGAGAGAGAGAGAGAGAGTACAACGATCCCCAATCCTAAGAAATTAAAATATTTATCCTCAACTATTTATTAATGTTAACGTTTTTTAACACCAATTTTTAATGAATTGAGTATAAAATAATAATTGAAGTAAATAAAAAATCCTGTTTCTTTTATGATTAGTAACTACTAACTAGTATTCAATATGTAATTAATAATTAAAAATACAATTTGTCCAATTTTTTTTTATTATTATTATTATTATTTTTATTATATTACAGACAAGGGCACAATTGTAAGTTACTTGTATACACATGCCCGGAAAATCCTTGTATAGCTTTTGGTAACAGGTAAAAATGCATTATATCATTATTGATCATAATTATTGTTATTACATGAAACTCAAGACAAAAATTATACACAGCTTTCGTTACGAATAATTATGATGAGCTGTAAACTGTATATTATTTTGTTGCAGCAGCAATCGTGACGACTTTAATTTTATATATATTTTTTTGTTTAGAGAGAATTAAGAAGCAGCTCTATTTTATCGCTTTGCATAAGAATTTATAATGAATTATTAATACACATAAAATTTGCTCAGTTTGATATCGTTTTACCCATAATAAAAGCAGCTTTATATGCATTTAAGGAGAGTATTTATACTTGCATGCTAATTTTATTGACATAATATTCATACATATTTTGCGATAAATATAATAATTAATATGTGTTATTATGCATCATGATTTGATATTTTACATTTTTAAAGTTGTTTTAAAGAGTATAAAACATTATTTCTATAATACAGCACGCACTTATATACTAAAGTTATATTATATTTGCAAATATCTGCAGTAAAAAATTGAGGAAGAATAATTTTTAATATAGGATTATAACTACTGGAATATTATAATTATTATTATAGAATTATAATATATGAAATGAAATAATGAAAACCACATAAAACAGATATGATTATTGAATTTTTTGTTTATTGATATATAATATCTCATGCAATTTAAAATATTAAATAATTTCTGAACTCTGAATAAATAAACTAATACATCAAATAGGTTTCATATGGTGTGCTATAGAGGTATAAAGAATTATGTTTTAATAAAATTTTGCTACAATAAAAAAATGATACAATCAAAAGAAATTATAATAACAATTTGTGTTTTTGTAAGGCTGAATGTTTTCATAAGAGTGTCTGCGTGTATGTCTGGTGTTATAGAGGGTGGGATTTCTCTTCCTCCATGATGCACGTGTGACAGACAGAACGGCGCACAGGAACACGCGGGATGCTGCAGTGCAAACACATCGACAGACGGTGTGGCGGCGAATCTGCTTTGAGACTCTCCTCCCTGCTTATACATACAGGGTGGCCGGGTCAAGGGTTTTACAGGGGACATATTTCTGTGAAGACTTACACGTGTCACACTTTATATAATTGGAAACTTTACTTTCTCATAACACCGCGGCGTGCACAAAAAATTTAAGTGTCACATATGGGTATAGGAATTATGCATATATATATATATATAGCTGAACAATTTGTTATATTCTACTTATACAATAATAAGTCTGTAAAAATTAAATGAGTCGTTAATTTTAAATTAGAAAAATGTTATTTTAGCTAAATAAGTTACATATAGGACAAATATTATATATTTTGCTTATACACCTTTGCAGTTCTTTATTATATCACGCGAATGGTACATTATATATTTAATATATACATGTATTTATAAATTATATAAGAGATATAACCATGCAGCAGTCCTGTCAGTTTAATATAGCAATCACAACGTGCATTTTGTTTCCTTCGCATTTCCCAAGCAATTTGAGCTGAACTAACATTATATTATTGCTAGTGAAAGTATATAATATGTATCTATATAATTATTAATTATGCCATACATTATAAGAAACATTATAAAGAAGCAATTTTTTCCTTTCCTTTTTGTCTGTGAATGGATAAGTTTTAAAATGACAATTTTATTTTTATTATCACGTATATAAGGTCAAATTATATATTCAACACCAACACTCGTATAATGCGACAGATGCAAAGTCAATTTTACAAAATGTGTTTCTTCCTTTCCCAAGCTCATATATGTATATGAGGTCAGTCAAGTCAAGGTGCTATATAGTCTGCGTAAAGAACAGAAGTCTCGCACGGTATACTGTAGTGACGTGGGTGATCGTCACGCAGTGCGGCAAAGATATAAAGAGAGACCCAAAGTTGTGTGACATCGTGTTAATCCCTCTGTATGTTTCCACCCTCGCCGACTATAATATCTGGACTAATTTTTACGTTTTATATTTTAGGGGAGGATTTACATATAACACTTTTTTCTTTCTTTTTCAAACGCGGCCAAATTATATAGGGTTAAATATAACGCGAAGTAATTTTTTTTACGACTTTTGCATTTTTGTAGTTTTATTACTTTTTCTTTAAATTTGTTATATCATATTTCTGAAAAAGTAAATTTTAAGCCTTTTTTTGGCAGTCGTGTGGGGTGGAAATTGTTTACAATATATTTGGCGTCACATCGTAAAACACTACATGGCGGTTTTTGTTTGTAATTTGATATGATGCACTTTAGACGCAATCTAACGGCATTGAAAGAAAAAAAAAATCATAACAGAATATGAGACACCATAATTATAATATCTCACAATGGTTTTGTACATTAAAATGCAGGTCAAGAAACATCATTTTGCAGGACTGCTTTGTAAGGGTTTTGAGATGCAGAAATTGCGCCACAACAATTCACGTATATAATGGTTTTGTATAATAAAATAATTTCTTTTATACTTGTATAATAAAGGTCTATGTGCAAAAATGAGCTAAAACCTAAAACGAAATACAATTTTGTTTTTATTTATAATTTTTTGTAATGATTAACTTTCAATATTTTTTCTACAATTACATAATTTGTATACGTATACGCGCCTTTGATATTTAACATCATATCTTCTTGGACATATACCTATAAATGGGATATTTTTTTATAAGCATTGGGTATATAAGTATTGAATGTGCAATATGAACTATAATTAAAAATAACAAATATATTCGCATTTTTATTCTCACTTGCGAATGGAATGTAATATTTACGATTGAAGAACCAAAAAATATTTTTAAATTAAGTTAGAATTCCGTTTTAATAAAAAAAAAAGCACCAACTCTAGTTTCCGATAGCCGTGACTATTTTGCAAAAATAATGACTCTAAGATATCAGAACGGACAAAAGTTCACAGCTCGGTCAATTTTGTGACAAAAGGGCATATCATGACGTCACGTCAACTTGCGTTCATGAGATCTGATGTTTGATTCCCACGCTCAAAATGCGGGGGATGTCCACCAAACCTCTAGATCAAAATGTCACGCTGATATATATATATATATTTTTTCTATATCAGACGCAAAAACAGTACACTGTGAGTTAATCGATGATTGAGTATGGCAAGCGAGAAACTCCGCGGCTCGTTCGGATTGCATGTCCGCGCTCTTCCTGATGATGATACTGTATGTACTAACAAAGTCACAGGTCAGCAGTCATGCTTATATATCTAAACAATCCACTATAAAAATACACGTAATAGAATGGACAGTCGGATGATATTATAGATTTAACTTCCAACGCATGTTATAAAATAATATCTTTTATATATTGCAATTTTTTTTCTTTATTCTAATTTTATGATGTAATCGGGCACTCTTAATTAGGTTATCTGATGTCCATATTATTTATTGATAAAACAAATAATTCAGGAAATATAAGAGGGAAAATCAATTAAAAAATGTGTACTCTAAGCAAAAAAAAAAGTTGTTTATACTCATTTAACAGAAAAAAAAATTATACAATTTATATAATGCCGCTTAAAATATAAGGTTTTTTCTCTCTATAATAATTTCCAATTTATGAAGCCAATTTTTTGCTAATTATAAAAGAACAAGGAGGTATGAATTTCATATTTAATGGAAGATGTTGCTAAAATAATAACCATAACGCAAAAATAAAGCATAAGTTCATGCACTGTTGTTACAATTTTTTTCATTGTTTTTTGTTGTTGTTTTTTACAAAAATTTTGTGAGGTATGTATGCTTGCTTGTTATTTATAATAAAAATTACATCGCAACTTTTTTTCCGAGTAATAAAATTCAATTTTAAAAGTTAATGAAAATAAACATTCACTTTTTTTTTTCCTTCAAAAGTATATTTAACAAATGTGTTGTTTTGTGCATGAATATATTGTTGAAATTCTTTGAACTTTTTTTTTTCTTTTTATACGTAAAAAGTATAATCTTATAATATTAACATTGCATGGTATTTTATATACATTGCGCACGGATGGTTTTTTTATTATCATTTTCATTATAGTAAATTTGTTTGTACATAATAAAAGAGTTTATATATAATTATAATTTTATATTTCCATGAGGATCAGTCCAATATTTATAGAAAAAATGTTTTATTTGAAAAGTCATATTAAAAATCTAAGAAAAATTGACAATTTATCGAATATTATGTAAAGAAAAGAGGACTTAATATAGTATAACTATTTTACAAAGAACCATATGAGTATATAATAATAATAATATAATTAATATATTATATTAAATTGGTATTTCAGCATAATATGTTTTATGGGATTCAATTCATCAAAGCATGCGAGATCATCCTAAAGATCTTCAAGGAGTCCTAACAAGAATATAGGATTTTTAAGCATAATAGTTATCTTATGATAGTATATAAATACTATATAGACCACGGATAAACTTATAGACCAATGCTTTGATAAATCACACTCCACCTGCGTGAATAAGTATGTATCAGCAGGTCTATTCTATATATTTCATATTATGATCAAAATTTGAAACACTTGCACATTTTGGTTTCATCATTATCTTATTTATCTCTAAATTAATTATAATACGTATATTATATAATGAAATAATAAACAATATGATAAATAAAAATAATAAAATGAATCATAATCTTATAATTCAAAGAGCATGCCGTTAAATTCAGCGTGTATAAAAATGTGAACGCGAGACCAATGTGCAAGGTAAATAATAACACGACTACTCCCGTGTTACGTGAACATATATAAAAAATATTAACACTTGCGATGACTGATGGTTCCGAGTCATTTAACAAACATAATAATCTCAAGTAAAGACTCATAATTTTGAGATAAATCTTTGAAATCACGTTGCATCGTTCCCACACGATCGATGATGGGGACCTCCATGAATTCTTTTATATAAAGAAAACTAAAAATTTATATTTTTTTTTTTTTTTTTTTAATTTAGAGCAATGGAGGAGAAAATATACCTTTTGAAAGTACAAAAAATTTAAGAGAACTGAAAGAATGAAAAATAGTATACAATTTTACTTACATGCACCTTTATATTTATTTATATTTGCAACCTTAAAATGATTGCTACTGCTATTGCTATATATATGTGTGAAAAAGTAAAGCTATATAAATATTAAAAAGTAAAAAATTAACTTAAATAAGCACATGTTGATAATATATATATATATATGCTTTGCTTTATATCCATGCATATGCGTCAAATCAATATGATGCTATATTGTATAATTCAGCTCTCAATTTAAAAAAAAAAAATATATTATACATCAGCTTCAAGAATAAATCCAGCTCCAATAAATGAGCGAAGGTGATGCGCACACCGCACATAACTTAATGTTATTTTTTATTTTCATATACAATAACATTTTACAGATCAATGATGTGTCAGCAATTCCTGATGTTTTCTGCAGCCGCGGCAAAGGGAGAGAAAGAAATAGATGATATCGAGAATTTATAGATAATGGGCCACACGGGGGCGGGAATTTTCATTGAAACTATAAGGTGATATAACAAAGTAATCTGTGTAACAGGTAGCCAAAGCAAGCAAGCGAGCAAAACCGCGCGGGCCGCTCCTGGTTTTATGTTGTTCCATGCTGAGTTCATCTCTCGCTGCTTCACGCCCTCATGCGGGGCGGCGGCTTCTTTGAACTTCTCTGCACTCATTATCTTCTCTGCCCCCTACATTAATCCTCGCGCCTCTCTTTCTCTCATAATATTATTATCATTAATAACAAAATATTTTTATTATTTTTGCTCAACAAAAATAATTATTCTTTCTCTAACATTTTTTTCGTTAAAAAAAACTATTTAGAAAAAAGAAATATATATTTTATTTTATATAAAAACTTTTTCTCACGATTTTATTATAGGTAAAAATATAATAATGAATTTTCTGCTAGAGTGAGTTTAATGTAATTCAAATTTACATTATACATTGAGCTCAAAAGTTTAGTGTTATCCCTCTCAGCATTTAATATTGTATAATTTTCGTATTATATGATATAATATAAAAAATGTATTGCTTATGTAAATCATATATATGGTTACAATTTGCGTAATATTTGCATTTTGCAAATATAATCTGAACTTGAGCATGCATTTTAAATACTCGGAAAAGACCGTTTTATTGTTGTTGTTTTAAGTTATGTAATTTTGTTTTATTATAATAGTGGTATACACTTTATTTAATCTGATATTTCATACCACTAATCTTAGTAGTTTAATTTCCGAGAGATTTTGTGAATCATATTATATTCTATACTTGCAACTAAAATTGAAATTTAAGCTTGACCTATGAAAATATAAAATTTAATGATGTTCTCCACTTAATTGTTTAAAAAAAAAATCTTTAAATATAATACATAATGAAGAAAATGAATTAGAAAAGTGTTTTATAAAAGTCATGTATATATATATATAGTCATGTATATATATATACACATTGACGATTATTTTCTCATATCATATGATATATGTATATAATATATAATAGTTTCTCCTCCTGTTCATATAGATAAATTATATCAAGGATGAGCAGCGTCATCATTGTTACTTTTCTCTCTCTCTCTCTCACTCACTCATTTTTTAATAATAAATAACAATGGATTTGGGGTATAATAGCAGTAGGTAAAATATATACAAGAGAGATGATCGAGGTTTTGATAGACTGTAAGATTCATTATTTGTTTCCTTTTTATTGTGGTGCAACAGTGTAGGAGAGAGAGAGAGAGAGAGAGAGATGATCACCAGCCATGCTCCAGTGCACCAGTCCCCTCCCCCTTCTTTATTTCACACCTGAGAGCGGGGGAGGTGGAAAGGGGGGAAATTCTCTCATCTCATCACACGTGTTGTTGGCTTCTGATGGCGTGAATATATATATATATATATATATATATATATATATACTTTTTTATATACATATTCACAAGCAACAACATTTTATTTTGCCTCCAGCAACAAAACATAGGAGCTCCTGGTGTTGAGAGATACATCCTCCCATTTTATATTATACATTGTTACTGAATTTCCATTGTTATTCACTTGCAGCAGAAAAATGTTCATCTATATAACAAACTTTTCTTCAATGAAGTTTTTTTTTTTTTTTTTATAACATAAATTGTATATTATATTTTGTTAAAACTAGTAGCAGCTCTCTTTTTTTATTAATATTATAGTTTATTTTTTTTAATGATTATCAACATTATATTTATATATAACCTGGCTTAAAATTTTATATACTTGCCACTTTTATCTAAAAAGCAAATGTATTGAATTTGAATATTTCTAATGATTATTAAAGTTAACTACATTAATTTTATTAAGTTATTGCACAAATTAAAAAGAAAAGAAGAAAAAAAAAAACATTATATAAAATATATATTTGCATGCGCGCGGAGATTCAAACGCACGATTTTCCTCAAAGTTTCAAATATTAAACTCTTTTATTCTTTGATACACATAGTATAGGGATATCATATAGGGATATACTGTGCTTTGATTTAAATAGTTGAATAATATAATTTACCTTTTTATTTTAATTTTTAAACTTTAATGAATCAAGGTTTCAGTAAGATGATGTATAAATCTTTTGGTACTTAATTACATTTTTATAGATTAAATTTACGTTAATTCAAATGTTTGAAGTTTTTGATTATACCATTCAGAGAAAAATTATGCATAATCCTCATTAAATAAATGCTATAAAAAATGAAAATTCAAATAAAACTTTTGATTTTGATTCATCTGTTCATGTTGTGAAAATGTGTACACATGAATGGGTTTCCAAATCATTGTAAATAACTGTGTTTTTATATTAGATTTTTTCTTCTTATTCTTCTTCTTTTAATCTCTCTCCGTATATATATACACTTAAATTTCATTCATTCCTACAGGTCGCTGGACCAGGAGGCTTATATCGACAAGAGAGAGGAACGAATTCATTTTGTTACAGATGCTTTTAATTATTTCTACGCTAATTACTTGTGAACGATTTTTATTTTATTTTTTATAATATGTATAACCAATTATTTTCACTTCATTTTTTTTTTTATTTGTTCAGTTTATTGTTTAAAATGTGATGTACTTGAAATTGTCAATTGGAACAAATAAATTATTTGACTGAGTTGACTATAAAAACTTACCGTTTGCTTTTCATATAAATCAACAAGGGAGGATAATATAATGCAGAAATCGTATACAGCTCTTTTTATGTTAATATTAACAGTAATTAACCACTTTAACCGCAAGAACATTATTAATTATTTGCTGTATTTGCTTTACAATGTTTATCGACTAATAAGGGATTTTTTTTTTTTTTTTTTATATATATAATGAGGAAGAGACTACAAACATTTTTAGGGGTAATTTCATTTCACATTCTAAAAGAGTACATGAATCGCTACATATGTAAATTTCTTATTTTTGAGTTCATTAAGTATATTTTTAATTAACTTTTGAAAGTCACGAAATGACGTCACAGGCTGTAACTTATGTATGTACAGGAAACAGTTGCAGCCTGTGACATCATTTTTCGACTTTCAAAAATTAATTAAAAATACTTAATGAACTCAAGAATGAGAAATTCACATATTTATCGATTCAGGACAATGTATACTCTTTTAAAATATGAAATAAAATTACATCCTAAAACGTTGTAGTCTTCCTCATTGCAATATAATATTGAATATTTTTAATACGACAAAGGTATAATATAATTGTTATTGTGTTTATTAGCTCTCTCTCTCTCTATCTCTCTCTCTCTCTCTATCTCTCTCTCTCTCTCTATCTATCTATCTTTTCCCCCTTACTATATTATTGTTTATTTCTTTCCTAATTCCATTCAATATAAATTTCAAATACAGAAGCTATTTGTTGCTCAAAATTTGAATTAAAAAATTTTCATATAAAAAGAGTGATAAATTTTTCCTTCTCTATCTCCCTCCCCCATGCAACTTCCATTAAGATTGTATACGGACCACTCCTCAAAATCACCTTAGGCTTTTATATAAAACTATTTTTTTATAAATATATAATATATAAAAAAAATTTAGCTTCTGATCAATGAAAATTTTCAGAGGTATTTGCTGTTATTAACGTCTGTTAGATGAACGAACAAAAAACTGCAGGAGGTACCAAAAAAGTTTGGAAAAAAAAAAGTTCTTTGTGGATGCTGCTCCTAATGGTGTGGGCTTATTTCCGGAAGTTATTCTTTATCAAACAAAACTCTTTTTTTTAATTACATTGTAACAATAGATATGAAATGAAAACCACAGCAAACGATGCTGCTGTGTCATTACTTTTTTTTTTTAATTTTTTTTTTATTCATCATACAAGCTGATGGGGGGAATAATAAAATATCCAACTATAATAATTAATTTTGTTGGTATATTTTTTAAAAAGACAAATATATTCTTGTAATTTCATAATAAGTGTTCGTTATAATTGAATTGTGTGTGTGTGTGTGTGTATGTGTGAGTGTGTGTGTGTGTGTGTGTGTGTGTGTGTGTGTGTGTGTGTGTGTGTGTGTGTGTGTGTGTGTGTGTGTGTGTGTGTGTGTGTGTGTGTGTGTGTGTGTGTGTGTGTGTGTGTGTGTGTGTGTGTGTGTGTGTGTGTGTGTTTTAATTCAAATATTGATTGAACAATTTTAATATGCAGCTATATTATTATATAAAAAAAAATATTTCATATACATAAAACGTTTTAAATTGTGTGCAGCTTTAACGAACATATGCGTACTGCAAATTTTCATATTTTTTCATATTTATAATATATTAATAATTTGCATGGGTAAAGGAAACATATATTTCATTTTTAATATTTATTGGCTATGTTTGCTGCATGCAATAGCTTTTAAAACCTATATTTTTGTTATTTTATTTTACTTTTTTTTTATCCAAAAAAATACTTAAATTAACAATAAAATAATATAATAATAAAAATCTGATAACAATTTAAGAAATAACAAAATTTTCCCTGATCATTTTCTATATGTTTCCCACAAAACATATCGACATCATTCCCACATCAAATAAAATTAATAAAAGGAAACTTCTCTTGTATATTTATATAAATTTACAATTTTTTTTTTTTAATTCTATATACATATTTTGATAATAAATTACTTACACTTACTTTTGCAAACTATACAATTGAAGTCCTACTTATACCACCACTATAAGTGCAGTATAAAATTGCAATGGAAATGAACATCGCATGCGTGGGAAATATGATGGTCCAGTATTGTAAACTTTCATGTTTTTGTTGCTTTCATTTGTAGGCCATCACAATATATATATTCTGAGAATCTTTCGTCTTAAATTAATATAAAATAAAAATGAGTACACCAGATGTTTTATAAAGTAACGTTCAATTTAAAAACAAATAATCTTTTCCTGTTGAGTATACAATAATACTTTATAATATAAAAATAACAAGATATTGAAATGTTATTGTTATATATATAATGTATATATAAAATTAAGTTAGTAATTGATATAATTTTATATAATGTTTTTATTATAAAGATCATGAGATTATAATTATTTTCACTATATGATCATGCATATATCATATACGTATCGGCAATTGCCTATAATAATTACTCCTCAAAATAATAAATCAGTAAAGAAAGGATTTTGAATGAAATTTAATAAATTGTAACTAAAACGCAATTTCAGATGCAAAATTACTTTATTTTTAATATTATTATCATTTTTTTGTTGATGAACTTATAATTAATTAACTATTAAGACTATACGACATAATATGAGCCGACTAATAAGAATAGCGCGTTTTTCTTATGGTCTTGGAGGAGTTATCTTTTTAACTTTTAAGTTTCAGTATTTTAAGTGCAATTTTTTGACATTATTTCTCAAAAAAACTTGCAACTTGCACCAAAATAAGGTGAGAAAAATAAATAAAGAGAGGTCATATAATTTACATCACAGCTGCATGCATCCATATTCCTCCCTCCTCCGCGGTGTGTCGAATGTTTCGCGCCGATTTACACACATAATTTGCAACCTACAACTTGACATGATGTATATTATATGTATTTTTCTTTAATGCTAAGAAAAACTTTATTTTCAAGGAATTATATGATGATCTAAACATTTTGAACAAATGCCAATAATAAAGTTGTCTTTCTTAATGTCGCATTAGTTTTTACATGCTTAATTAATTTCAAATTTTAACAATTTTTTTTCTTCTTATATATATGCGTGTGTTAACTTGAATTCTAAGAATTATTTTACATAAATTTACATGTTATAAAAAAAACATTATGATGATGATATTTAATTTCTGTTGTATATAAAAAATATATATAATGTGCGTTATGTATAAAAACAATTCCAATTTTCCAGATGACAATCCAAACCTCTTTGTTTGAGGATCTCTCTTGATATTTTTAAAGAATTTAGTCTTTACATGAAACTTTGAATTTTAAATAAAATTTAAGAAAAAATTATAATAATAATTATTTGCGAACAAATTTTCTTTGAATGCATATATGTAATTTATTTTTTTAACTCTATAGAAGCAAATGCAGCATTTAATGCACATGTTTATGCTCATATAGAGCTAAAAATGCAAGTAAATTTCATATGTAAATATATAATTTTATTATTGATATTTTTCCATTTGAAAAGGTTGTTAAATTGCGCAATTGCGTTAATTTAGAAGATATATTAGAAGCTTAAATCATATGTAAAGTTTATTAAGTGAAACAACAAATAAATTTTCAACATTATCCAAATATGTACATTAAAAAAAATCAGAAGCCAAATGCAATTAAATAAAAAAATAATTAGAAATTCGAGTGCAATCAACATAATTATACATCATTGTTTCCTATATAGCCACGAAAGATTGGAGCGTCCAATGTCCATTATCTCCCCAGCCAGCCGTCATTTTGATTCATTTGTTCTCTCATCATCATTCGGTGTTTTAATTACGTTTGAGCGAGCGCACATCAAACTCCAGTGGCCCCAAGCAGCGACCCGCCAAGCTATTGTCAAGAGATCCGCAAGAGCCCATAAAAAAAAGAAGAAAAAAAAAACTTTACACATCGCATCAAAGACACATGTATATGACATGGCCTTCACATATTTCTCAAGAATAACATTCAAAAATATTGACGCAGAAAAAAAAAAGAGTTAAATTTTAAATGCTTTTATTTTCATTGATGATTGATATATAGGAGAATAAGTTTTTGTTATATTTTTATTGTCATAATTTAACACAAAATACATATATACAAAAATAAGACTTATATCTGGGTATAATGATAAATATCACAATCATTCATCGTCAAAAATATGAAGCCATAACTCTATATGTATGAGAATTAAAATGACAATTTTTTTCAGCACTCTCAATACTTCATATTTAATATTTTTATACTGTTATAAAAACATATTTATCCATCCTGCTTGTTATTGTGTTTTGAATGAGTTATACATTATATGATTTACTTGATTGGCTTATTATAACGAGGCTAAAGGCGATAGATGTCCATTCTTAAAAAAAAAAAAAAAAAAATACACTAATGTAAGTACAGTATATATCGTATAAGAGAAATTTCCATATGTAAAGCATGATCTGTTAGATAGAGCGCATTATTTACGTTAATATTCTTTACACGTCGTCCGACTTTCTGCTCATTTTTTTTATGAAAAGAGCCACTATCCGATATTCGCTCTTTGAATTGAGCTATTTCTCATCAAACTGCGAGGAAACAATACGTATAAAAACATGTAACAATATAAACAATATAAAATATATATATATATATATATGTATACAAAACGAAAACATACATAAACTCTCGGAATATTTGTGCTCATATAAGTCATAATTATGTAATGTAACAAAAGATCTCGAACCAAAGTCATACGCGGTGACCACCAGTGTGGTGGCGCTAATACAAAAGCTTTACTTTAAAGCAGGGAGTCAGAACACATGCAAGGGACATAGAACATATTATGACATATGTTCAACATGTTTGTTTTTTTAAATGTACACACGATTGTCATATCCAGTAATTATTTTTTCCGCATAAGAATAACATTGCAAATTTAGCACCAGCTTTTGAATAATATAACATATATGTATATTATCACAATCATGATGTACCTTGAAGATCTCTATTATTTTATATAAAAATCAGTAGCAACATATAAGATGAGAAGAATATTATAAAAAATATATATAAAGAAAGAGAGAGGTAGCTCTAAAACTTTATATATAAAGTCCGGTAGCCGCTATTGCATGCCTAATAACATCCCAAATTGTGTAATTAATTAATGTCCCTCAGCAGGACTACGTTTGAAGAATTATTACTCTGATTATTACAGCAGAGAGAGAGAGAGAGAGAGAGAGAGAGAGAATAATTTTCTGTTTGTTACCGACCGACATAACACCCTCCAGGCAAATCGAGCAAATAAACTTTTTTTTTATACATAATATAATAATGAAAATCCCTATTATACATATGCTTATACTTTTTATATGGTACAAAAATATTTTACATTATTTGCAAGCTAATTGTGCTCATGACTCATAATAAATATAATCAAATTATTAACTTTTATTATTATTATAATACTGTATATATGAAGGTACGAGATAGCTTCTTGAATTTATTATTTCAAAATAATATTTTTATTTCTCTCTCATTAATAAATAAATTCATACTACTTCAACCTTTGACTTATAATGAAATTTTTCATTTAAAAAAAATGTGTACAAAGGTAGCTTAATCAAAGTTAATAAAAGGAATGTAAAACAAAAATGTTATATAATTATGTTTTTAATAATTCATTATGCCCTGTGAGCTTTTAAATAAAAAAAATGTAATAAATTTTTTGAACGTTGTTGGGTTCGTGATATATATATATATAACTTACAAGAATCACAAATTGATATCCGGTATAAAGCTAAAATTTAAAATAATTTATCTTTTTTTTATATTACCATACCATGAGGTACTCTGTATATTTTACAGCTTTTTTTAAAACTTTTAATTATAATAACAACAACAACAAATTAACCTTTACCATACGTATACATGCATGCTATACTACACTAAAGTATATTATATTTTTTCCCCCTTTTCTTTTCTTTACAGAAAAAAATGTGTTTACGGGAACCTCGCAGAAGAAACATAAGAATATAAATATTTTCTATCAGCATTTTGTATACAAAAATTATAAATCACGCATACGCGCATAACAATTTTATATACAGTATTTATTATTATCATAATTTTATGAGGTTCTATATAACATAATACATAAAATAAAATTTATTCTAAATATAATACTCCTTTTTAGAGCCATATCAGTGACACCTATAATAAAGCGAGGAAAAAATATTTTTACTTTTGAGATGGAAAACCTTCAATTTTTATAACACCAACAAATGGAAAGACAGGCAATTTTAAAATCAAAACTATATATAGCAGTATAATACAAAAGCAGAAAAAATGTTTTTTTTTTTTTTTTTTTTTTTTTTTAATATTATATATTATATGATTTTTAAGCTGTATTAGTAAATTGCATAACAGTGATTTCTTTTATTCATACATATATATTCAGTATTGTATTTATATGTGTTTACAAACTCTCATCGTGATTTAAGTTAAAAATATAGTTTTATTTTCATATCACCTTTTAGTATATATAGACACTACAAACAAGGAGTTTATAATTTGAAAAGCTCATTTATACACACTATACGCGAGATAATTGTTAATTTGTAGGCGCCTGCAAGGACGGTTAAAATTGTGTGATGCTGTTGCAGCTCCATCTACTTTATTCCAGGAATCCTTACAGCATCATCACATTCAAGATGCGTCGCATCTTCATTGTTTTTTTTTTATTATTATTTTTTTCTATCTATTATTATGTATTTTTTTAACGTATCAGTACTTCGTATGTATTTAAATTACACTCTTTCTCACGAGAAATTAAGCGAAAATATATCAAACATATTGCATCGTGAGAATTCATGAATGAAAAAAATAAAATTAAAAATAAATGTATTTTTATACAATGAAATTAAAAATAAGTTTAAAATTTTTAACAATAAAATGTCTTGCATGATATACCGCGATCTATAGTACTTATTTTTGAATATTTATTGAACCTTGAACAAAATATTATCGATTTTTATATTCAATCGTTCAATGTATATAAAAATTAAATCATTTAAAAAAAATAACATTGTATTCATTTTATTACCTAGTCATGGTTTTATAATGAAAATTTCATTGATTCAGATTATTATTATTATAAAGTATATGTATGGGAAAAATATTAAGACAAAAATTTATTTAAAAACTAAATAAATGTCTATTGATTAAAACGGAAGGATATATTGTCTGCAGTTTTCAATTTATTCATCATGATAGATTGGTCCAGGAAGTTTTATGCTCTACTGGAAATGAAAACAATGCATATTTATTTATAAAAATATAGAAAGATAGACTTAAAATTTTTGCGAAAAAATAATTAAAATTCCTATCACATCAGATTTTAATTTAAATTTATTCAAAATATTTTATGTAATAAAATATTGATATATCATGAACGAGCCTCAGTCATGTGTAAACCTAATTAATTCTTATTCATTATTTTATTTATGTAAATGATTTTTTTTTTGTCATATAATATAAAATAAAGTTTCAGCTATTCATGTTAGGGTTCTTACAAGTGAAAAACTCCAACCTTTTAGCACATTAACCAGATGGAAATATAAAAAAAAAAAGTTAAATTGTCATTAAATTGTTATCAATTATACATCGATATAGATATATGTACTGTATATTAATTCACCATATGCATATAATTAGATGCATTTGATAATGCACTTTAAATTAGCTTTTTTAAAATGAACTCGATGTATGATTAAAAAATCATTATTAACTAACATAAATTAACACGTTTGTGATTTTTGTATTATAGATATAAAAGTTATAGAAAATAAATTGAATGTGGGAGGTCCTTTAGGTTTTTACTGCGTGGCTCGCTAGAAATAAACAGACACGACTCTTACTGCTGATGCGTATTCTCCACGCTACTCCTTTCTTTCTACATTTTGACGTAACGCCATTAATAACAACGACGCACAGCTCCTCATCACACGGGCCACTTCACCGCGCGGAGGAAACTCATTCTTACACCCCATTACACCTGGGCTTCACTTTAATATTAATAAATATATATATATATATATATATATATATATATATATATATATATATATATATATATAATATATATATATATATATATATATATACAACCCTTATACATTGGGCTCCTTGGGCGGTAACTTAATATATCAACATGGTGATGACTATTTGTGTATTTATTATTACATACATACTTTAATTTGTCATCATACAATTTGCGCAACAATATATTTTATTATTTAAAGCATGAAAAAAAAAAGAGGGAGTTAAAAAGGTTTTCAGCCTCATTGATATTTTTGAAATATAGACTATGAGGAATTAGCACATGTCTTAAAGAATAATTTTAAAATTTATTTTATATTTTATCACATACATATTATACGTGAATATAATGGCATTACAGTTCATATTCAAGTTTTGTTACAAAGATTGTTAGATGTGCACTTTTTATTATTATTATTTATTTATTAATATATATATATATTTTTTTTTTTGAAAAAAAAGTTTTTATTTATTTATTAATATATATATATATATATTTTTTTTTTTTATTATTTATTAATTTTGATTATGTAAATTCACATGCTCTACTTTATGCTGTGATAATTGTTTAGCTATTTTTTTTATCATTTTCCTATCGATAATATTAAAATTTATAGTCAATGTTATACTATTAAATAAATAATAGCTTTATATTTATATCTTATAGAGAGACATGAATAAAAGAATTATATTTTCGTTTACATTTTATTTGCATTTTCTTACGGTATATTTTTTAAAGAAAAATAACACTAAACTTTCCCTCCCTTTTGTTCTCTCACTTTTTTCTCCCTGTCAGTGTGTATCAGGTACATCTATATACCAGGGTAGAGAAAATAAAGTTCATTTTATCTTCTACCTGTTCTTGCAACAACTGTAAGTCATAAGGGATGTATGTGCAAACCTCATCAAGTGTATACTCAACCTGCGCAACAATAACTTTGAAAAATCAACTTTGGACAAAAATTTTATCCACAAAATTTACCCTTGTTTCATTATATCTGTAATAATATCTTCATTAATGATGATTGGAAAATAAAATTTTAAATGCTAGTTTTATTACAAATATATCATTCTAGTTTAAAATGAAATTAAACTTCAATTATTACTATGATAATTTTATTATTTCAATGTTTTAATTTCTGCTATTTCCTTCCGTCGAGTGCACATACGAGTGAGGTTTATATACTCTGCAGAAGTGATGTATATTTCGGTGGTCCGATCCTCTCCAGGTGCCCATCCTAATTACTCATTCCTATAACCTCACGTCCCTCTGAGGACATAATCAATACGGCTCGGACGTATCAATGTCACTCACTTTCTCTAATTGATACATTGATTACCGACCATCTAAACTAACTTGGAGAGAACTACGACCACTTTTTTCGTTGCAATTCATTACGTGTCAATTATTGATTTTGCGCTGTGCTTTAGTATGGGAATGAAATTTAAGATAAATATTTTTACTATATACCATTGGAATTATATTATAAATGAAACGCTCTTACTGATTTTATACCTGTGTTATTCTTTCATTCATTCATTTACTTATATTTAAACACTTTTATATTATATACAGTAGTTAATTTTTTGTATATAATATAGCTATATATTGTTATGAGAGGCATATGCATTTTTTTTTAACGTGGAGGACATGCATTAAGATTGTGTTGACTATTCATCCGTGGTACCTCAGCATCACGGCTGGACCATCATCAGACACGTCACGCTCTGCCAAGCAAGCACAGAGGCGTGGTCAGCTATGAGCTACTCCCACTTTTGATTCGCCACGTCACGGTAGCCATTCCTCGAGAGCATCCAAGGAAAAAACTTGGAGAACTAACCATGTGAGACCTACCATATACTCAAGCAATCACAAATATTTAAAAAATAATTACACATCAATTTTGAACCCCAAGTTCAATATTCCAGGCATTGAAATTTATATGAGAGTTATTAAATGTAACAATTTTAATAAATTTCAAACAATATAGTTTCAGGCATTGAAATCTCTAATCTTTGGAGCTTGCGGAGTGTTCTCCATTTCAATACAGAGGTGCAAAGGAAGATAAGGTTTCAGAAAAATATGCCATACAAACATTGGAAAATGTTGCCTTTTTTTACTGTAAATTAATTACGAAAATTAATAACCTGAAATTAATATATTTCTAATAACTTAAAATATATTTCTGTGTAATGCTATGATAATTTAAGTTATTGAGTATAAATTTTATGAACGTGAATTACTTTGAAAAAACACATTTTTTGTAATGAAAATATGTTTTTAAATTCCATTCCACATGCATTGCAGTTGCATTAATTTGTTTAAGAAATATACAACAATTTTTAAACAACATGCTATAGACAAAGAAATAAATGCATTGGCGGTTAACTGAGTTAAAAAAAGTCCAATCATATCATACATGGAAGCTATAGTTAATATACACCTGCACTTGATATGGTGAGAAATACAGCGCGACGATTTTTTTAAAATAAATTTGGAGACTGCGTGGAGACTTTTCACCTGTAAGAAAATTCTCTCTCTCTCTCTCTCTCTCTCTCTCCTGTAACTACAACAATTAGGTGTCAATTTCTCGTCAAACTAAAAGTAAATGAGTCTTTTTATTTTTTGATACTAAAATATATGAGGGTGGGAAAATAGTTTTTAAGCGGCTTTTGAGGTGAATGCCGGCATGACTCGGAGTATTTTATATCACACAAGCAGCATCCATAGTCTTTTTCTTTTTTCTATACTTTAAGCATCCCTTGTTGTTGTTTTTTATGATTTATTTCTTATAGACGTGTATGATATACCTTTACTTTTGTTTCTGCCTATATACATCAGGGTCACAATTGGTCTTTTGTTGTTTTTCTAACCTCGTAACTTTCAATTTGTCATACCTCCTTGATTGAAGTTTTTTTTTTTTTTTTTTTTTTTTTTTTTTTTTGCCCATTACAGCAAATAAGTAAAGTTTTAAAAGAAAAAAAACCTCTATATCAGATTGTTATATATGTGAATGTGGGAAAGTTGTATATATACGCAGTAAGAATTTTGTGACAAAACGTGACTTCTGCATTTGGCGTTTGTGGTCTATATAACTTATGTGGGAAATTGATTAGTATTTTTTTCTTGTATAATTAAATTTTGTTTATTTCTTGTGTTATATGCTTCAATAACTCAATTATTTAGAGCAATTGGATCATTCATTATTGGTATCACCTATCACGCTATACACGTTAATATATTTTTTATTATACATAAAATACTATTAGCACCATTTTTGTATTGCGGAATCTAAGAATAAAATTAAAAAAAAAAATAAATCACAGATATAACCGCGCACATATTATATATATGAGGTTCTTTATAATTGAAACTTCATTTAGTTAAATTAAAATAACATTTAATGGTTCAATATTTTATACAGCATAGAATCAATTTAATTTTAAAGGAGTAATAAAGGATCGATTTAATTTTTTATAACTGTCACATATGATATAATTTAAACGTTTGAGCAAATAAAATAAAACTACGTAAGTTTTAAGCTTATTAATGACAAAATTATATATAAATAAATATATATTGCTCGCGAGAAAGATTTAATAATTTTATACATATATATATATATATATATATATATATATATATATATATATATATATATATATATATATATATATATATATATATATATATATATATATATATATATATATATATATATGTATAAAATTATTAAATCTTTCTCGCGAGCAATATATATTTATTTATATATAATTTTGTCATTAATAAGCTTAAAACTTACGTAGTTTTATTTTATTTGCTCAAACGTTTAAATTATATCATATGTGACAATGCTCACTATTTTCTGGTTTAAATCAATATTTTCACGCATATCATTCCAACTATCTGAGCAAAGAATTACAATTTTATTGCTATATATACCTTTATGTTACTTCTATATGCTAATGATTTGATATACATAATATTCATTCATTTATTTATATACAAATCCAACAATTTCAAACACTGTAAAATTGTTTACATTTACAAATTATAAAAAAAACTTAAATAATTTAATTTATAATTTTAAATAATAATTTTCTTGCGCCTGCATATATATATATATATATATATATATATATATATATATATATATATATATATATATATATATATATATATATATATATGCAGGCGCAAGAAAATTATTATTTAAAATTATAAATTAAATTATTTAAGTTTTTTTTATAATTTGTAAATGTAAACAATTTTACAGTGTTTGTAATTGTTGGATTTGTATATAAATAAATGAATGAATATTATGTATATCAAATCATTAGCATATAGAAGTAACATAAAGGTATAGCAATAAAATTGTAATTCTTTGCTCAGATAGTTGGAATGATATGCGTGAAAATATTGATTTAAACCAGAAAATAGTGAGCATTGAATTTAAATTGTCACAGAACTTATCGCGTAAAATACATACTATTTTCTCTAATATATATATAGCATACAGTAGCACAATAAATAAATTTTATATTATGAAATGAGAATTGAGAGAAATGAATGGGTGTGTAGATTAAAAGAGGGAGGGTTTATATTACACCCTAATACAGTTTATATCTTTTGTACCTGAGAAGCATGTAATTAAGTTTCTCTGATATGAAAGATGTATCCTGTTCCATAAGTTAATTGATTTTTATATAATACTTAATAAACACTGAGAAAAATTTTGTGAATAAAACTTTTTTAAATCTAATCAAACTGATAATAATGCTTAAAATATGAAAATGAGAATGTTAATGAAGAAATTATTATTTTTTATCTTAACTAATATTTAAGCATAATGATTAAAGTTCGCGACGTAATAAGTTTGATTTCACAGTTTGAGTTCATATTTATACATATGATGAGCAATTGAGAGGTAAAAAATTATGTATGCATAACATTTTATTAATTTTATTTTATGTGGATGAACTAAGTATTATTTATTATAAGAAAAACTACCATTTTTGATAATTTATATTATTATTATTATTTTTTTTTTTGCCGTGTACCAGGATATATTTAATTTTTACATCACATTTGCAAGTTTTGTTATATAGGGGGTGGTTCCCTTACATAATATTTCTTCACACCTGCCTTTCATATAGAACCCACCTCTGTGGTCTACTTAACAAATTGCTTGTCAATTCATCATCTCCCAACATCCCCATGTTCAATATTGTATAACACATGGCACTGAGCCCATGCACGTTTAACCGTTTTTATCACATGAGTATATGTAGCGGCTATTGCAAATGTGACGTTTTTTTTTTTTTTTTTTTTTTTTTTAAGTGACGTCACACCAAAATATGTGAACTATAATACATAAATAAATTGTTGTTGTTATTGTGTTTTTTAATATATATGCGTATTCCGGACTCTTTTAAAAAAAACTCGCATATGATTATTCATTAAATTTCAACTTTGATATTGTGTGGCTCACAAAATAACAACATATATCAAAGAAAAAAAAAAACGAAAGTACAAGCAATGTTGTTTGGATCTACCCCCCTACTTGATTTTATTATATACTATTATTGTTCATCGTTTTTGCCATGAGTATATAACCACAAAATAACAA
Source organism: Ecdyonurus torrentis (assembly GCA_949318235.1). NCBI lineage: Eukaryota > Metazoa > Arthropoda > Insecta > Ephemeroptera > Heptageniidae > Ecdyonurus > Ecdyonurus torrentis. The sequence goes on along the minus strand of OX439131.1, from coordinate 40,364,202 downwards.
ATCAAAAATGTTATTAGGTAATATAATATATACAAATCTCAACAACAAGTTTAAAACTAATTAAAAATCGTCTTTTTTTATATCTATTATTGTTATTGTATATAAACCTTGTTTAAGATTTTGAAATATCCGTTGTTGTTTTGCATTGTTCATTGTTAACAGACTTTTATTTGGTTGGAAAAAAAAAAGGTGAATTCTCATGACAAGGCAGGCATTACTCGTCATCGTTCAATTTTTGCCACTTTCTCCCTCAAAACTGCGCATGGCTCCCTTCACTTTTGCTATATAGTAAACAAAATCTTATTTTGTTGCTGACAAACCAAAACTTTGGGTGATGTAATTTCAAGTGAGGAGTGACCCTGCGCCATAGCAATATGCCAGTGCACTCGAGCGTGCATCAGTTTTTATGCAATGATAACCTTGCCTGTCAAAAGTACAACCGATCTCCAAGTCTTATGCAATAATGTTCACGAATTTGATATAATATACTTGGAAATATAATTTAATGCAGGGTCGGACTGGCTCGAAAAGGCCCACTCAGGAAGAGACCAGCGAGGGCCCACTGGGGGGGTCTGGGGGGGCGCAGCCCCCCCAGTAAAAGGGGGGTCCGGGGGGCGAAGCCCCCCGGAAAATTTTAAGACACGCCCCTTTTTTGAGGAAAAAATCACTTAAATCGCTTTTATTATTTCTTTGTTTTGCAAAAAAACACAATTTTTTTTTCCAGTTTTTTCAGTAAAGAAATAAGTTAAATAACAATTTTGCTTAAGTTAATATACGATGAAAGAGTAAAAAACAAACAAAAATTATAAAAGAACGAAATATTATCTAATAATTCAGTAAATGTCATATATTTTACTTAAATTTACATAAAATTGTAACGCAATATTTTATTTAATTAATCAACATAAATTCAAATGTGCGCAACTTTTATTTTTGAAATAATTATAATTATAGTATCACATGCAAAAATTATAGCGAAGATATTTTATGATACTTTGAAATTTGTTTGGATCCAGCTATCCAGCCTAATCTTTAAATACAAACCATCTCTTTATTTATTTATTTTTAAATTATAACCAGCATCAATAAGGAATTCGAATCTAAAAAAAAATAAAATAAAAATAAAATAAAATAAAATCATATTCTAAAAAAGAGAACATTGTCCCGAATTTTAGAAAATTGAAAAATGACGTTATGTTTGATAACTTTTATATCTCTGGGCATAGGAAAAAGCTGCCGATCACTGTGAGGTCATTTTGCGTCTTTTAAAAATTAATTAAAAATACTAAATGAACTAAAAATTAAAAAATTGACATATTTATCGATTTAGGACAATATATATTGTCCTCTTTTATATAAAATGTTTTTATGAAAACTACCCCTTAAAATTTCTTGGTATTCCTCTTTGTTCTATAAACAGCTTAATATTTTTTCTTCCACTATAATCTCTCTCTCTTTCTTTCTTTTTTTTTTTTTTTTGCTACACGATCGTTTATACTAAATCAAATAGTAACCTCGTATCTTAGATTTTGATGTTTTCAAGTTTACAGTAGCACTGTAGCTCAGAAAAAAATTACAAAAAAATAACTTTTATTTATCCTAAGGCACATGTATTGCATATTACTTCAGCTCAGTTTCAAACTTTGCCAACTGGTGGTGTCTTTGTAATTAACTAATTAGTAACAAAAAACGACTTTTTTGTGTAATTTTGAAAACAATGATTTGAAAAGTGCATTTCCTCTGAAAGTACATGAGATAAAAATTTCAAATTCAAACAACCAATAAAGGAAGTATTGATTATTCATGCCATGCATACAAAAAAAATTGTAACCAACCCCTTTGCCAAAAAATGCAAAAAACGTAACTTTGTAACTACAAGGGTTTTAAAGCTGAAAATCATTTTAGGGGTAGAATTGTGTATTGGTAATATGAAACCATTCAAATTATTTTGTTCAGTTATTTGTGCGAGGAAATATTTATTTATTTAAAAAGTATATGTACTCCGGGTTGCATTTTACAGGCTGATTGTGCTGCGGGCTGCATTTATTAGGCGCTCTCAAGAATTTTACATCATAATTTGGGGTTATTTTAAGGTTATTTCAATTAAATTATCAAATCATTTTACCAATACAAATTTATGGCTATAAACTGATTTTCAGCTTCTAAACCCTTGTAGTTTCAAAGTTACGTTTTTTTGCATATTTTGGCAAAGGGGTTGGTTACAATTTTTTTTGTATGCATGGCATGAATAATCAATACTTCCTTTATTGGTTGTTTGAGTTTGAAATTTTTATCTCATGTACTTTCAGAGGAAATGCACTTTTCAAATCATTGTTTTCAAAATTACACAAAAAAAGTCGTTTTTTGTTACTAATTAGTTAATTACAAAGACACCACCAGTTGGCAAAGTTTGAAACTGAGCTGAAGTAATGTGCAATACATGTGCCTTAGGATAAAATAAAATTTAATTTTTTGTAATTTTTTTCTGAGCTACAGTGCTACTGTAAACTTGAAAACATCAAAATCTAAGATACGAGGTTACTATTTGATTTTGTCGAATATATGAATTAAATATTTCAGTCAATTTTGCATTATTATACTTTGTAATCTCTCATAGATTAAAAAAAAAATCTTAAAGGTTGAAAACTGGAAAATAAATTAACCTAGGTTTCTGAAGGTGTTGAGATATAAGAATAGTTCATATAGTTCCTGAGCAATGAAATAAGTAAATATAGTAAATAATAAATTGTCATTACACCATTCACGTATTATTGATGAGCGCTTTAATTTAAGATGTGAAACAAATAATAAGTATGCTTGTAATTTGATGGAATTTTTAAATGTTTTTTTCCAACTCTTTTCCTTTCAACTTTCTTCTTCTTCTCCTCTTTTTTTTTTTTTTTTTTTTCATTTTCTTTTTGGTTTATTAGCGAGCAAAGGGCCCCCAGACCAGGGGGGCCCGGTCAGGAATTCCTGACCAACTTAAATGACCAGTCCGACCCTGATTTAATGTGATGGTCTTTTATCGAAAATCATTAAAATCAATTAGTATTATTGAATGTTTCACTTTTTGTAAGCCTGTAGTTTATAATATTCCATTATCTGCGAAGTTGGATTAAAATTGTGATCGCACTGACCAGCCTGTCAGTTTCCCCGGATTACTATATAGCTGTCATCATAATTTACAATGCATGGACTATGTGTATGCGATTCTATATAGGACCTGCATGTCTAAATCAAGAATATTGCTGAGGCGAGATTTTGCTAATAGTGAAGTAATTGACACGCTTATAATATTAGAGGCACAAATTAAAGTATATAATATAATAATATATAATAAAAATAATACTAAAAATTAATTGAAATGATGAATGGTTTACTTTTTGAAGTTGTACAAAAATTACAAATTTGTTTATTTTTATTTTTTGTTCTATTTTAAAAATTTAGACAAATTTCAATATAGAGAAAATTTAATATATTTATTTATTATATAAATAAATCAAAATAAGATTTATGGATATTTGAAAATAAATTATAGATAAAATTTTTAATTCTAAATAAAATACATGCACGCATAAGTGCATGCAGTATTGAGTATACCATGCACGGTTTTCGTAAAATAATAAAAAGAAAAACTTATAAATATTTAAAGTCAAAACCCTTGAGAAATCCATATTAATGTATATTGATATTGCATTATAGGTTTCAAAATAAATTGAAAAATTATGTCACCAAAAAATATGCTTACAAAATATCATTGTATCAAAATTATGTCGCAACAAAATAATGCAACAATAAAATTTATACAACACAAAAGGAATAAGTCACACAATATAATTAAGAAAAAAATATAAAATGAAAAGAATGAGAGAGATTTTTGCTTCACTGGGTTTTTAGTTTGTGACAGCAGCAAAAACAAATAATGATCTATATATAATAGGGAAAAAAGACACTCATTCTTTTTCTATAATAATAAAAATAAAAAATATAATAATAATAAGTCGCCTTCGATCAAGTCTTTTGTCGCACGCGCTCTTTTGCTTGCTTCACTATCATCAAGATTTTTTAGCGCCTTTTCTTGCACCCACAATCTCCATTGTTACGCGTCGTTATTATTATTATTTTTATATTTTACTTCAGCTATAACATAACATCACAGGTGTGGCGTAAAATTTCTCATCTCCGGTCTTTGCTATATTTACAGTGTTATACGTTCGTATAAGTCTCGCACGAACCCTTTTGTATATCACCATGACAGCATACACCGAATACAGCCTTCTGTCAGCCATCTGCACGAAAGTGACGTTTTGGTGACACAAATAATTAAAAGAATGCTTAAATTTCAGTAATTATATATCTGAAAATATATGATTTTTCAGAAGTATTTTATTTATATTGTCTTAATTTATATACTAGCTGATTTAATGACTCGGAAATTATAAAATTGAAGTTGAAGAAAGAAAACTTCTCAAAGGCATTTTATATATATAATAATTAATATAATATAATAATAATATAATGTTAACCTATTAGAAACAAGTTTCATATATGCTATTTTGAATTTGTGAAAATATAGCCCATGGATGCCAAAAAACACATTAAAGTTAGCACGAATTTGGGGTTCAAAATTGAACACTGATTGCTGGAATTTTATTTAAACTTTTTAAAATTCAAACGATCCGCGTTTTTCAAATAAAAACAGCAAATAATGTAAACACCTAATCTCTTATCAATTCCTTTTTTACAATATTCTGAAGTGAAAAATATATGAAATATGTCCTTTTACTTCAAAACTTATATAATACTGAAAAGAGAGAGAGAGAGAGAGAGAGAGAGAGGTGATTGAAATAAAATAATCCTTTCTAAGAAATGGGTAGTTATCTATAGCAAACTGTTTCAAAATCTTTGTAATTTTACCGCACATAATTAACCTATAATAATAAATCAAGAAGCAATGCTAAGAATATTTAAACATAAAAGTAGACATAATACAGGTGTATATTTTTGTCTTTTTTTTTTTTTTTTTTTTTTAGTTTTTCTTTACAAAAACAAGCTAATAATTCTTCCACGTCTCATCGCTACGTAATTTCTTTCTTTTTTATGTGAATGCGTGAATATGAAAGCTCTCTGTAAAAAGAAGAAAGATACATACATCAAGAAGTACTAAGGGATGTAATGAATGGTGTTATTTCTTGACAGGCCAAAGCTACTACTGGCTACTACAGGCTAATTCAGTGAAATAACAAAAAGGACATGCACGGCAATAAACTCGGCACTGAGCGGAACAAAAGCATCAGCAGAGGACACTTTAGTGTTGTTTCCCACGCGTAGTAAATATTGCTTTGCACGTATCTATCTGTCTGTGTGCAGATACGCTTGTCAATAGTACACATACATATCGTCTTTTTTTTTTTTTTTTTTTTTTTTTTGAAAAATATACTACTAAGAAATAATGTCGAATATACGCAAAATCGACTTTTTAAAAATATTATCACAAATATTTTTACAAAAAGACCGACAAGGTATACAAACAAAACAATTAAAGAAAGACGTCTATTCTGAACAATAATAAAAAAAAACAGAGAGTAATATTCAACCACTGAGGTCTGTCTGTGGTAGATCTTTCCGAATAATAATTTTTGTTCCGCCTTGCGTATATTATCGGTATTATGTATAAGGAGAAAAGAACAAAACTATAATGACAAAAATCAACTTTTATATACTCATAGTAAAATTATATCAAGTTGATGAACTTTACATTCAGAATATTATATTTATTTTTCAACACATTTAGAGAAAATGTCGTTAAATTTATCTTATATTTAATGTGAGTGTGAGGATGCTGTATTAAATCTTTATTTATATATTGGAATATTTTAAATGCAATATGAAATTCAAACCCGTGTTACGTTTTAAATTATGATACATTATGTTCATGTGTTGGTTTCACAAAAAGGTGCATTCATTTGAAAGGTTTCAAACTTTATTATATTATATATTTGTCTTAAGGCTTCTTTATATTTATAAGAATCAGTCAAGTATTTTGTTCAAGTGAAATTATATGTCTGCACTGAGAGAAATCAATATTTGAACAAATTCTTAAATAACTTAAAGTGTTGCTCTCGTTCATATGTTTTTTTTTTTTTTTTTTTTTTTTTGCAATTACTCTCATATATTATATTATTTTACAATTTGGTTTTTAAAGAATTTATTTGTATTTGATGCCAATATATTTAATGTATTGATATTGTATTTGTGTTGATATTTTATATATATTTGATATTTGTATTTGATGTTTAATATTATAATAACTGATGTCTAACATTTAATTGATTGTGAGATTGTTTTGAAAGTGATGGATTAAAAAAAATATATTATTATACTTTTAAATATGAAGAAAACAAACAAACAAGGTTCTTATTTGTTTACTGCTGTGGTGGCTTAATATCCGTGTCAGGGTGTGGCTCGCATCACCCTGCACGACTCTCAGGTCACTTCCACCTGATTGTCCGCGGCATCCGCTCAGTGCATCCGCGTAACTTTACTTTCTCTGCGTCAATCAATATCAACATCAACACACACAATAAAATAATAATAATATTAAACAAACAAACAAAATAGCTCATGTCTTAATTTTATATATTATACCTATATATATATAACTATATACCTGTATGTTACATTTTGCTTACATTGGTATTTTAAATTTGTATACGCAGTTTAGTGTTTTAATTTCAATATATTATAGGGGTTTTTCATAACCATACATTCAATACAGTAATTCTATAACATCCCAAATAAACTGTATTAATTATTTCTGATGTCCGTGTACAGTATAGTATATAGATACAGAAAACTTTATTATTAAATAATAATATAATGCTTTGAAAAACTATTGTATAATCACTGTATATGTAGTCATTGTAGTCAATACCATATCATGCATTTTAAAAATTGCCCCATCCATAAAGGACTACACTATACACTATAATATATGTTATAGTGGAAAATGTATATATCATACATATTTTACATTATTATATAGATACATTATTACTGATTAGTATTGTAACAAAATGTTAAAATAATATAAAATTGTAAAAATTTCTGTACAAATTTGTGTTTAATAAATTAAAAAAAAAAAAAAATTATAGAAGTTGTTGTTGTTTTCCATTGCATGCATAGTCTATTTGATATAAGCATAATATAATAAAGAATATAATTTGGTATAGCTTTGAACACTTTTAAACTTGCATAAATTTTGAGGTGTTACAGAAAGCGCAGAGAAAAGAAAATGCATGCTGTAGAATGACAACAATGAAGCCCACAAATTCTCAAAACAAATGCAATTGTAAAGAATTGGTTGGGTATATAAGGGTTGATTTCTTTACCTTTATTTTATATATACTTTTATAGGATAGGAGTAATCAAACCAAGCTATATACCTTAAAATATTCTTGGAAATGAGTATAGTAAATACCGTCAACTATAGTAAAAAATAAATTTATAAATATTTTTATATTTTTTCTGTGAGGTATACAGTAACGTAATTTCTGAAACATAAAAAACACGGGGCAGTAAATTTGCAAGTACATATTGTATACATAAAAAACATGGTATAATAGTTTTTTTGTCCTTAAACATGCAGGTAACACAAGTTACGCAGTTATGTGTAATAAAAATAACAAGAATAATGTAATACAGTTTATTTTATAGAATATTGTGTTTTTTAAAACCACCAGTTTTTTTTTAAGACTATACAGCATATAATATAACGTTACATATTATGGACGTACAGAAAATTGTGCGTTTTAACGGAGAATCATATAACTATGAATGCGTCTGCTCGAAGTCTAATATAATCACTGACCGTTAACTGTAAAGTACTTTTTTTTTTTTTTTTTTTTTTTTTTTTTGGCTAATAAAATTGGGGCAAAGTCAGTCACCCAGGGTCGTTCTTTTCCTTGGCCGCGTGAGCAAACGCATCCACTCGCTTCCACATTGAATGGATTATAAATCACGCATCTTTGGCATCGAACCGCTATATAAATATATATAGAGCAAAAAGAAATGCAATAAATATATTATATTACCTTTTTTTTTAAATAACAATAAAAAAAATTGTAAATTCCTTTTACCTTGAAATTTTGAGAAAAAAATTAATGTTAGTTTTTTTATTCATTTAAATATTATTCAGCACCATATACGAATCAGCTAAAATAAAAGTAAATTGGTTCTAAATTTAGTTAAATGAACTATTTTTTATGAGTTTAATTATTTCTGGTTCGTAAAACTCAAATATAGTATACACAATTTAATTACTTTATTCCATATATAATACTCTAATCATAACGCATGCACGCATATAGCACCCATTTTTCGGATTAAAGAACCATTATGCTGAACTTTAATTTATATTAATCTTTGATTTTTATAAACTTTTTAAGATTTACTATAATTAAGTTCTAGAAGCATGAAAATTCTCCAGTGCAAAAAGTATATAAGTGCTATACTGTATATAATTATGTATGAATATAATATAAACTGATAAGTCACATTCATTGGATATTTAAATGCCATAATTATATATAAATGACTTGTATGTATCCTATATCAGAGATTATTTATTATATATTTTAAATATATTTAAATATATAACTTATGTTCTTAAAAAGACAAATTATTTAAAATTAACTTTTGAAGTAGAAAAACTTAAATTTATTTAGTTTAAAATTTGTTGGTGTGTACGCACATTTTTTTTTTTTTTTTTTGATAAAGATAGAGCAACAGAGACAGAGACATAGAGAGAGAGAGAGAGAGACAGAGAGAGAGAGAGAGAGAGAGAGAGAGAGAGAGAGAGAGAGAGAGAGAGAGAGAGAGAGAGAGAGAGAGAGAGAGAGAGAATACGTCTGGATTTACATATAATGCCAAACCTCACAGAGAGACAGAAAGTGTGAACCCTTATCTTGAGACTTGTGACATTTGAACTTAAAATGCTTCCCACGGGAAGAGCCACGCACGCTAACAAGTACACGCGCGGTCATCGCGCCCTGTTTGCTTGGTCAGCAACCCCTTGACATCGCTATACGTTCAAGCTACCCTGTCAAGGGCACGACCCATTGTTGCTGATGGTCAATCACCCGGCGTGCTTGCCTGGCTCAGAGCTATAGGTTTAATTGCAGCAATAAAGTGATCGCACCCTTTTCTCCCTCTATATAGGGAGGAAACCTTGGGCCACGTGGGTCATTTACCTTCTTGTGCCTGGCTTGCGACCTTTCGTACGTACGTATATTAATCGCTTTTCATATATACTATTTACCATTTTTTACAATTTTTTTTTTTAAATAGAAATCTCAAATGTGTAAATATGAGATATTTAAATTTTTAGTGCTATTTAAGTTTATGATTTTCCCTGTTTTTTTTTTTTTTTTTTTTTTTTTTTTTGAGTGGGCAACTATAATAAATAATATTTAAAGTTATACAAAATACAAATAGTCCATTTTTTTAGCCTCCATTATTAGTTAATAAGTTAAACATACAAGAAAATTTTTTATATGATTTATTCATATTAAAAACAGCTCAAACTCAGGCAAGCTCTAATAAAAAGTTAAAGAAGATTAGATTATTATTAGAAGTCAAAGTGATTTAAAGCCTAACCCAAGCCTCGATATAGCATCAGACTGTTATGAATTTTATATTTACGTATATGCATATTACGTAAATCCCATATCACGTTGACAAATTATAAGTTCCGGAAAACTTTAAGAAATCTAATAAATTTAGTAAATTTACTATACATTTTCTATTTTATGAATCACTTTAAAAGAAAAAATATCATTTTGAGTCATTTTTTATGTGCCAACTTCACTTTATAAAAAAATGAACTATTGATTTCAGTATATAAGGTCGAACAAAAATATTGTTAGAATAAAATTTGCATTTGTACAAATATATAATAGGTATCATAAAAATATATTTACAAGACTATTATATAGAAAAGCAGACAAAAAACATTGACATTGCTTATTCATAAAATCGTGTATCAAATTGTTTAAGTCGTACTTTAAAAAGATTTTTTTTTTCTCTTTTTACCCTCTCTATATTCTTGTCCTTGGCAAAGGGGTATAAAATTACAGAGAGCAAAGAACTTCGATAGGGTCACTAACATTTCTGCTACTTACTTTCCCTAAAATATTGTTATAAACCTTGAGATTATATAGCCCCATTCCTCACTTCGATATCAATAAAATCTGGTTTATTATTTGGACAGATGTATATATAGGCAGGTAGAGAGCACACTTCTAGCATGCGACTACGCCCAAGGGATGAGAATAAAGTGAGAGAGAGAAGTCCATCCACGCGTATACAGCATACCACCACCATGAAAAATACATTTTCTTATGCTACTTTTAAAACATGATACTATATGTGATCATTGAAACGTGATATGCATTGTATATGAATATATTTTGAAATTTAATTCAGATCTTATAACATCGTGCTCCGGATACAAAATAAGAAGACTGAAAGTTTAACATTTGAAGTTTTATGATATTTTATATATATATGGTTCAGAAAAATAAAATATATATGAAATATCAAGTTGTATAATCAAGTTCAAAGTTTTATCAGTAAAGTTGATGGTATCCCTATGTAAACCATCACCACTAGGCCCTGATTTACATTAAAACCATCTATTAACTTGTTTCGTCTATGTGTATAATATTTTATAATGCATAATAAAATTATAACACAATATTATATATGTAATTTGATATAGATGATGCACATGCTGTTTACTTATCATTTCGTTTTATATTTGATTTAAACTATGAGTCTTATAGTTGTAAAATTTTAATTAACATTTTTTATAATTATACCTGAGAGTTTGTAATATTTTAATAATTGATGTTATGTTTTATTTAATTAAATTGTATCAGGTAACAGATATTTTTATTTAAAAAAAAAATCAAAGTTACCCCCCTCCTTTTAATCTATCATAATCATATACCAAAGAGTAATGTGTTCTCTCTCTCTCTCTCTCTCTCTTTCTCTCTCTTCTTTATTCTTTTTTGATATGAAAAAAATATATTATTTAGAATGCAAACCACCGAATCTTTTTGTGAACGAAATCCGCATACTTTTATTAAGAAAAGAATTTTTATATTACTATTGTTATAATAATATATAAATATAGTGAATGAGAAGGTGTGTGCCAGCACTGTGGCTTGAGAATCTGTGGGTGGTGTTACTTCATCAACCCCCCTGCTGTTCTGTGGACTGACATAAGTAAGAAACATTGGACAGCAACAGAGCGTGACGTCACACATACTGATACCTGTCTGTCTGTCTCTCTTACATTTATGCTACCTCACTTACACAATATTTTATTTATACAAGTTTCAGTATATATAATATATAATTTAAAAATATAATAAATATCCTGTATACTTAATATTTCAAATTTCATTTTTTTCTTTTTTTTTTAGATTTTGAGTATAGTATTATTAGTATGCTAGGATGTTATATGTTCCTGGTCGATGTACCTTGCTAAATTTAAATAATTTTTTAATAATACTTATTCGTCTCAATTTCATAGCATTGTCATTACTTCTTCACTCGTAATTTTGATAATGTATATCATACAGTTTTTCGTACATATAAAGTATTATTCACATGACGTGCGTTACAAAGCTGGAACAATGTAAACAAATGGAGCTGTTCACATTGTTTTTGAAAATTACATGTGAACAGCTCCATTTGTTTACATTGTTTCAACTTTGTAACGCACGTTGACGCACGTTGACGCGCGTCAATTTCACACGTCATGTGAATAATACTTAATAAAAAGTAATATTATTATTGAATTAATTATACCAAGGAATAGATCAGAGAAAAACATAAGCATTTATATCACAAAACACTTGATGGGATTTACATAAATAACATTGGTTTGTCTCAAAACCCAACAGTAACCCCGTAGCAGTGATCAGAAAATTCGATTTATGCAACCCGCACAACATTTTCATACTAATTTTTGCATGTTTCTGACGTCATAAACATGAATTTTCACGCAAATTGCATACTTTACAGTATTTTCACGCTCTCTCGTATATACATTAACATTCTGGTAAAAATTGTTATCAGTTTTGAAGATCCCATTTCGTGTTTATTAATTAAAAAGCTGTCATGTTTTTTTATGTGGTCTATGGCTTTAAGTTAAATTGAGTGAAGTAAATTAAAAAAAAAACTTGTACAATTTTAAAGTATGTATTTATAGCATATAGCATAATATATATGCTTTTAATATTTTATTTTGCCTATAAAATTTAATTTTTAATGTAATAAAATAAGCAACAAAAGTATAAGTATGTAATAAGTATGTAATATGCTGTGTTATTATTGCACATATATATATTTACAATTTTTTTTACGATTATATATACATAAACATTTTATATAACTTCAAATGATGACTTTCTTATATTTTTCTATATTTTCATGTATTTTTTGTACCTTTCTTTTATGTTGTATAAACAACAAAATGATACATTTTGACTCGTTGAGATCTCTCTAAAAGTATCTATAGAAATGAGAAGAGCGAACTTATATATATACAATATACAATATACATATTACCTGTGCTACTGTTTGATATTTTTGTTATAAATCCATTGTTAAAACGAATGAAAGAATTGTTGGGAAAAAAATCTTTTTATAAAAAATTTATATAGCAAAAGTTTATAGCATTGAATAAAAAAAAAAAATGATAAAAAAAATATATATACATTCTTTATTTTTTGAGAGTTTAAATAAATTGAATTTTCTTTTGAAGCTTTCAAAATCTTAGTTTGCCTACTTTTCTTATAATATGTATATAAGTTTTTGTTTATATAAAAGAATTTATTATTTAAAAAGATTTCTTTAAGAATAAGAAATCCCCCAAATAAAAAAGTTATTTTAAAATATATTCACTTCGTGTAAGTTTCATTGTATTCAATTTCATAATAGCTATTAAGATAAAAAGTAAGGAGTTGAATAATAAAATAAAACCAAATTTATTCAAGAGATTTTAATTTGTTGTTTAATAAGTCTATTGTGCCTATAAGTTTGTACATGATCTTTGCAAGAAGACTCACAAGACAAGAAGAATTAGAGATTTTCATGCATACAGTATTACTTATATAATATATGGAACAACATTTTCACTGTCAGTGAATATATATACACACACAAATATTTATTTTTCACATATACACGTATGCATTTATACATTTTTATATAATAATCAGTATTTGGGGACATATTTAGTGAATTAAAGTCAAAAATGGTACCAAAAGTATATTATGTAACAATCAATGTTACAAATCCAAAGTTATAGTCTAAATAATTATATACCATTAAAATCTTTATTTTATTGCATCTTTAAATTTTTGCATTATAATTTAAGTTTCCATGATATAAATGCATGTATTTCTTTAAAGGCAATCACAAATAAAGATTTCAGTGTTAATAAGCATAATAATTTCTTATTGACCAATAAAGGAACAATTGTTTTGAAGCTGACTTTAAGTGATTTCGGTCACATCCGCTTCCGTTTCTACTTACTACGCATGCGCAGAGTCGAAACGGAAGCGGATGTTAGCAAAATCGCTTATATAGTTGGCCTTTATAAGTCAATATAAAAAAAGTACATACTTATATCCAGAAGGTATTCAACCTTTCTTTAATAATAATGAACATAAAATTTATTAATAAGGCTACGATTAACAATAACAACGTTGTTCCGCACAATTGTTGTTGTTACGCAATGTTCAAAACTAATTAACGAAGAGACCGACTTGGTGTGGAAATATAGTCAAAAGAGGAGCTTTATTTTCATTTTCACAACAATTCTTTCTACGTTATATATCCAGTAAAACAAATAATATAATAATTTCCCAATAAAATTGAATGAATTAAAAAGAAAGAAAACATGGTTCCGAAAAACGTTTTACTAATATTTTAATTTTTCAAAAGCTTCTTGTTTGACTTAAAAGTTGGCACAAAAATTTGAAAATTCACATTTATATGTTATCTTTATAAAGTGGAATAACTTAAATATTTGATCGTGTTTGTATGTGTTTGACATAACTAAACTTTTAAGTAACATTTCAACTTTATACTCCATATGTTAATTTTATATTTCACAATCTGACAATCAATCATTCAGTTTGTGAGATATCAGTAGACAGTAGGTTACCTACAATTATAGTCAGATCGGCCAATATTTCAATTTCCCAACATTTAATTTTTTTATTATTATTATTTAAACGAACATTGGATAATTGTGCGTATTGAACAACTACAATATAAATTAAATATTAAATACAGAGCTATAGATATTTAATATCTATATAGAATTTTAGAATTATTTAGATTTAGTATACAATTTATTATACGTGCAAATTTATAAATTATAAAATATTTTTTTAAATTAATAAATCTAGCGACTTTATCAACTGCGGATAAAAATATATAATATTATGAATTTTTATCGTAAATTTTTATTTAGGCACATAATTGAGATATACTTCAATTTTTTGTTTTTTTAAGTAGCCTTATACGTATAATGACTTAAAAATATACATTGCAATAATTTAATTTTAAAAATAATAACGGAGAAAAATATGCTGACGTTTTGTATTTTATATATAGGCAAATTAAAAAGTTTTTTTAATGTAATGCCAAATATGTTTAAAAAGACAAAGATCCGACATCTAGCGACAGTACCTAAAACTACGGAATGGTGCTTAATTTTTATTTTTATTTTCTTTTCATAAATTTAATCCACAAGGCATTATACATTTATAATTATATATCAAGAATGAATTGACAAGGAACAATATTTAATACATTATTATCACAATATGTAGAAAAAGGAGAAGACTCTTTGATTAATATAATATTTAATTATTAGAACAAACAGTGTGCATATATTTAAAAAAACAAAAACAATACACACAAAATAATTAACACACATATAATTATATTATAGAGTCATCAATATATAAGCAGGATGATTAATATCATCTCAGAAAACCATTCAAAGAGGTGCATTAATTTCTTTTTATATTATACCCTTTTCAAATCCAATCTCATCATTTTAATCACAAAATTAAAAATTAGTCCCATTACACATTAAAAACAACGGAATCTTGTCATAGTTGTTTTCCTTTCAAAAATATGTCAATTAAAAAAAGTTCCATTACTGTAAAATTAAATTCTTAATACTCAGATCAATCACATTTATTTAACTATGCTAAAAAAACTCAAAACCAAACAAACCTTTATATTTCCGCTGCATATTTAATTTTTCTCTTTCTTTCTTGCTATTGAACTTATCGAATGTATTTTACAGCATTTAATATATAGCTTTTTGTTTAATACACAGTGTGTACGTGTATATATGTGATAAAAAAAATCTAAATTTTAAAACCGGGGACTAATTTTTAATTGTTAATTTCATCAGGTTTTTTTAATTAAAGCTTAGTTGCATATATATCAGTCAAACGCATCGGGCAAGGAAGGTTACATACATTATAGGCAAGAGATTCATTTAAATTACGAGAACCACTTATTATATAATTTCATTTCAGGGATCAAAAATTTTTACTTTTCTTAATTAACATTCAACAGTGATCAACACGTCATTCCAAAGACCAATAAATTTATATGAGTGCAAATTTTTGAAAACTTCATCTGGTATAACAGATATAGCTAAATCCAATGTATAATGTTTTTAAAGTGGAAGGATTTAATTAAATCGTGAACATACTTTACATACAGTACATATATGACAAAAGTTGAAACATTTATTGTGAAAATTTTATATTCTATATCAGGTTCTAAATATTTGAAAAACAAGTTTGAGTCATTTTATTTTTTATCATAAAATGTGTATTTTTTATTTTGCTATGAATTTCACGATTCAGCCTCAGATTCAACTTCATATTCACTTAATAAAAAAAAATAAAAGAACTCTTTTCAAATAAATGATCCTGATCAACCACATATTAAAAATATTCGCTCGGTTACATTATTTCGGCGTTATATATGAATTTTTAAGTAATATATTTATTAGTAAGTTTTTTTTTAGCTGTATATATATATAGTTATTTCAAAGCACAATAATGTACGTTATATTTTTATATGTAAGAAAAAAAGAAACGTAGTTCACAAAACACTGAATACGTAATGAAATAAAGTAATGAAAATTGCACTTTCACAGTTCATTTTTTAATAATAAACTTTTATTATATATAAATTAATAACCACAAAGTAAACAATTTTTTTTTCACAGTTTATTATCACATTATTATTTTTTTTTTTTGTTAATCTTCCAAATCTTTGATGCTACTTTTGATATGATAAATATTTTATCAATTTTGTAAACGTCCAACTTAAAATTGTAAATAAGATTGTTTTTGTGATCCTAATAATCTGAATTGAGGCCTGTGCTAGAGTGTTGTTTTTGGACGTCTTGGGGGCACTTGAGGGGGTGGAGGTTTTTTGCCAGCGGGTTTTACCGCTGGAGGTTGTTGTCATGTATCCGGCTTCGTCACTGGTTTCTTTTCTTGATGTTCTTCCGAGGGTTTTTGCTCCGTCAATTTGACTTCAGGTGCACTTTTCGTCGGCGTTTTTGGTGGTTTAGATGTTGTTGGCTCGGCTGAGAGAGCGGCAGTAACCGTAGAAGAAGGTTGACAGTCAGCAGACAGCTCACTTGTATCTCGAGGATGTAAATCACCAATATCAGAAGTTAAATCAAGAGCCATACCACCATTAGGTATTAGATCATCATCATCTCTATTACCTTTACATGCTGCCACCTAAAAAATACACAAGAATATAAGTATGAACTTCAGTTATAATAATTTAAATATTGAATAACATCCAAGTTTATATTATTTTACAATTCTATAATCTAAAGTTATATAAATAAATTTTATAACTCATATTATGATACTTGCCTTAAGTATTGTGTCAGAATCTTGTAAGGCTTGTTTTGCAAGATATCTTTCTCTTTTTATCTTCAGTTCCAAACTTTCTGGGATATCCGGTACAAGGACGTCAATTAGACGACAGATACCGAACACAACGTGCTGAAATAAAAAATAATAATAATTACCCGAAAATACTAAATATGATTTAAGAATTTTTACCTCAAATACGATTACAAAAGCAAACCGGACGGCTAGAAGTCGCCAAAAGAAAGGAGTATTACTTCCATCATCATGTCTAAAACCTCGATAACGACATGGCTGTGACAGAGTGCCATTTGGTGAGTGAGCAAGCGTAAAGTTGATATAACCTTTCAGCTCCCAATCATACTCATACTGGTACAATAGCTTTGGCAGGAATTCAGAGGTAAAAGCAATTAAAAATCCCTAAAACAAGAAATCATTTTGTAAATAAACATATTTTTGAAATAAACTATTCAACTAAAATTCTTAATATATATACATATCACAATTCACTGCATTTTACATATGACTTTTACTTGTCATATTGATCTCCTTATGTAAATATTGTATGTGGGCTAAATAATAAAATAAAAGCTTTAAAACTATTTTATCTGGTAAACGTCAATCGATTCACCAAATCACTACTTAACACTAAATTACACGTAAATACTATTATACAAGTTGCTATATTGAAAATTGATATTTTAAATGGTTAAGGTGTAAAACATTTTTAGCTCCTTAGAATCTCTACAAGCACTTATCACAGGCATTTATCATAAATTTATAGATATTAAGAAACATAAATTTTGATCAAAATGATTTATTGAGAAGACATAACTCACATTACTAATGACCGCAAGATGTGCCAGCATGTGCAAGATTTTGAACCAAATGCCAATGTTCTCCGCTCTCTCAGCAACGGTACGCCGTGTTTCGCAAACAAACTTCTGCGCATCCAGTCGAATTTCCACCCAGTTGTTGAGCAAAGCAAAAAGTGGAGCCAAGGGAAATGCAGCAACAAAAATTGTGATGAAACCAAATTGAAGAACTGCAAATACGAATCAAATTTTAATATTTTTCACGTAATAATAAGTTTAAAAAAATGAAAATTTACCCATTTCCAAGTATTCTTGAAACAAGCCTTCATTTGTAATCAATTGAAAATCTTCTTCCCATCTTGTTTTGTTTCTTTTTGAAATTTTAACCTAAAACAAAGAAATATAATTTGAAACTTAAAAAAAATTATATTATACGTATATACATTTTTAAGCACATTTTTTAAACCGATTCACTGTTTAAATTTTGATTCTAGATTAAAGTAAATTTTCAATATAATAATTTACTATTATACTTTCCTGTCGATTATATCATTATTTATGCATATTATAAAACTTAAGTAATGTAGAAAAGTTTTGGAAGAAAATTTACAAATTTTAATACTCATTCTCAATAAAGTATCCTGCAGTATATGCAACCAGTTGCTCAATAAAGCTCAAAAAGTTGCATACTTTTCAGGGGCTTAAATATTCTCTGGACTTTTGCCATATAATGTAATATTGAAATTACCTTCTTTTTCATGTACCAAGCTTTCATTTTTGGTACAATAATTTCCTGGGCGTTGTTGATAATCTGTTTACCGATCATTATGACTGCCAACTGTTGCGCTAGCTCTATCAAACACCCGCCGGCGCTGCACTATGAGAATATCAACAAAATAGTTACATAAACAACAAAAGTAATTAATAAATTCTAATCATCCAATGATATGTTGTATTCTTTTATGGATTTGTTTATAGTTGTAGTAAATTATAAGTAATGACTTTCATTTTATTTTAATTCCTCATTCTATTAAATAAAATTTTAATGTAATGTATACATAAAGAAAAAACACAATATATACTTACGTCTTCATTTCTTAAACGTAAAATATGCGTGTAATTCCCAGGATATCCAACAAATCTACCTTTGAAAAATGCAATATAAAATATTGAAGAATAGAAATTAACGAATTGAAAAATGAAAACTTTAAAAGTTAAATTATCATCAAATTCTGTTTGTGTACGATGCATTTCTGAAACAAGAAAAAGAAAATATATATTATTTTATTGTATCATGATTGCGATTGTTTTTATGTACTAACCCCAGGTAGTCAATCGGTACGCAAGTTTCTCGTACACTCTGCTCATGGCCATGATAAGACACAGATTAACCACGGCACCTGTCACATTGGCAATAGCCTGTGCTTGGGAACGGAAAGTTGAGTTCTGGAAGAGTGGAATGGAGACGAGAACTCGGTAGATAATCACAGCCAGTATAAAAATGATCACCAAACTCATCTGAAAGAAAAAAATAATTATTCTCAAAAGAAACCATATAATATAAAATATTATTGATTTTTAGTAACTTATGAATAAAGTTCAATCTTTTTTTTTTTTTAATTGGTCTAATTTAAATTCTCATTCTTGAATGACTTTTAAAGCATTCTGTGCTTTTTCTCTAATTGACATCCTTTCATTCCATTACTAATTTAAATAAATGAAGCTTTTATTTGAGAACTTTAGTGTGTGTCTTTACTTTAATGATATAATAATAATAAAAGCTTTTAGAGATTGAACAAAGAAGAACGTATACTCCATTTTCTATGTTTATTTTTTATTTGCATTTAATTAATTTACACATTTATGAAATTAACTTTTATTTCAAGTTCTTTACAGTTATAAAATTAATTACTTAAATTCAGCATTAAAAAATGGTCATATTTACTATATTATTATATTATTATTCCCTTCTCAATAATTCTTGGTGTTTTCAACTACTTGTGTTTACGTAATAATAAAAATTACACTATAAGTAATATACTGTGAATACCTTAAAGGCGTAGAACACCTTGAACAAAAAAGTTGTGTAATATCCTAAAAAACTTGAAAATCAACGTTGATTTGGCCGGAGTCGTTGATTTCTAATTTATTTTTCATTCACAAAATGGCACGAGCGGTCAATGACGCCACAGCTTGCCTGGTACACGCGCGCGTAAAACAAGTGAGCTGTGATGTCAATGACCGCTCGCACCATTCAGTGAATGGAAAATAAATTAGAAGTCAATGACTCCGGCCAAATCAACGTTGATTTTCAGGTTTGTTATGATATTACACAACTTTTTTGTTCAAGGTGTTCTACGCCTTTAACTGTTATCGCATATAATATTATAAGTAATACGAAATTTAACTTATTTTGCTAATTTTTTACGTATTTTAATATTTTCATCTTACAAATTGTATCTCTAATATTTCTCTCAGGAACTGTACGTGAGTGATACATCATGAAAAATTCAAATATATATTTATTACTTTGCATTTTTATGATTTCAATGCACAATATCTCTACACTCCAGATATAAAAAAAACTATCAACAAATTAAATAAAATATTCATTATATAATGAATTCAACATAACAGCTGTAGAAAAGACGTTACGTAATAAATATATAAAAGTATGTATATAGTAAGGTTTCACGTTTCACTTACTGTAAGTTGGATGCATGAGAGAACATACAATATAAACATGAGCTGAATAAGGAGAATAAAGAAAGTATATAGTATGTATTTTTTTTTATGTTTCTCTTTTATATACTTTCTTTGAATAGAGATCGTATTGCGTAAACAACTTTTGATGCAAGACTTAAGTTTTTGCATCAACTTTCACGTTTGAACAAACTCATCTCTACTTCTCTCCCTCACTCGCTCGCTTGGTTATTTTCTCCCTTATATTAATAAGCTAAGAACAAGGTCACAAGGTACACACGCCACAAGCTATATAAATTAAATATAAATACTATATACAGTAAAAGGTGTACATAGTGTACATACCATGAGAAAGATGATCCCAATGCCTGCGGCTACTCTTTTTGTGCGTAAAGAACTTGGAAAGCTTGGTTCTCGAACTCCAGTCACAGGATTTCGTTCTAAGAATGGTGCTCGAGCAGCAAATTCAGGTCTGGGACGTTCTTCTTCTTCTTGAAATCCCATGCAGTCCCAGTGATGTGCAAGACTAGCTGACTTTCTTTTCCAGTATTCTAAGAATGAGACAGCTGGAACAGCATATAGAAAAACACTTAATTTTGTGTTTACACATATTGAAAATTAAATTTTAAATTTTTTATCCAAAAAATAATTTTTTATGTATATGAAGACTATACAATAAACGCATTAGGAATGCAAGTTTGGTAATTCATTAGTAATTACATATAATATGGTAAACAGAAAAAAATTGTAAAAATTTAATACGTACCCCAGAATGAGACAAAAACAGCATAAAAGACAGTTCCTGGATGATCAAAGAGATATGCAAGCCTAGCGTATCCGCAAACGTCACTGAGGTCCCAAAATTTGCACCCGATGTTTTCATCACATAAAGGACACATGCGAAACTGTCCATGTGATTCGCAGACTTCAATTGCTGGTTGGCTCATGTGAATGGTAAAAACGCCGTATAGAAATACCAAGAGACCCACAATTGCAGCTGGTAGTAGCCACCCAGTGTAGAATCCTGAGAAACGAACGATTATGTTATGACATATATATATATATATATATATATATATATATATATATATATATATATATATATATATATATATATATATATATATATATATATATATGTAAATATATAATATATAGTATAAAATAAATCAGTGCACGTATTCTACAAAGACGTGGTTTGCTTTTCTTACCACAACTTGCGGTGAAAGCAACTCTTACATGATATTTAAGTTTGAAATGTACTTAAAACACTTTATATTAATTTTCAACTTTTAATTAAAAAACCTAAATATGTTTTAGTTGTTAAGCCTGTTTTTGGTTGACAATAAATAAATAAATACATATGTATTTATTGCCATATATTTATGCCAATAATAAAAAATTTTGACAATATTGAAAGATCTACTTTCTTTTTTCTTTTTCTATTTGGAGTGCTATGTTTGGAATTGTAAACACGTATTAAAAAAAATGCGTATATATATATATATATATATATTTTAAAAAGAAAAAAAAAAGCAGAACTTGATGTTGTTAGAGATTGATCTTACAAAAGCCAAGCAGACAGAAAGAATTTTAATCCAAGAGACGCACCAGATAAATGTAAAACGTAATGTGAAAAGAATTTTTTATTTTTTTAATGTGCACAACCTCAAGAACTCTCTCAAAGTTTTTGTTGGATTTACATTGTATACATACAAGCTTTTTAAGAAAGAACAGGATTTTGTTCATGATAACGTAATAAACTTTCAGACAGTTCAATTTTTTTATTTTCTCTTTAAAGAAACATTTTTGAATTCCTGTATTTTTTTTTTTTTTAGTTAGCTTAATTGAAAAATTAGCTCTAAACCTCTAATGCATGTAGTTCATTTTTTATTATTATTATTATTGAAACCTCATTTTATAATCCAATGCATAATATATTGAATTATTTAACTTAATATTAAAGAGAATTTGTTCCTACTTTTTAAATTAAAAAGTGGATTCAAATGTAGCACAATATCCAGTGTAGAATATTAAAAATGTGTGAAAGTTAGAATAATTATAAATATTTAATGAATCTATACTTAAAGTTGATGGTAAATCTGCTTTCAAAAAAAAAAAAAAATCTCAGTGAGCTTCTTTCTTTCTTTCTTTCTTTCTTTTTTTTTTTTTTTTTTTTTTTTTCTTTTTTTTTTTGTCCGTAACTATGTTATAATTAATTTGAAATTTTAATGAGATTTATGTCAAGAAAATTCTATTTGAAGACCTTTTACTAAAGTATACATCTTCAAGTAATCAATATGGTATATAAAAAATAAGCTTATATATTTTTTTTCTTCATAGAAATGATTATAATGATTCTTGAAACGCATTATATTTTTGGTTCAATATTATAGTTCTGTATACTTACCTAGCCAAGCAAAATAAATTGCTATTTTCTCCCCGAAGTATTCTCGTATATGGTCAAGTGGCTGGTACTTGTACCACTTGCCCCAGCGTGCCCAGTATTCATATAGAACTTGCCTCGCATTAAGTTTGCTGGGGTCAAGCATACTAGCTCTACGTGACTGCTTCTTGATTTCATGCGGTCCCTAGAAGAATACAACAAAAATATTGTGATCACAATCCATAAACTTTGCTTACTTTTTTTTTATATTTATGTAATCTTTAGATTGTGTTTTACAATACCCATGTGTTAAGATTTAAAGAGGCAATAATATTATTCCAACCGTGAAATAGAAAGAAATTCATTTTATTATATAGAACACAGTAAAAGAGTTTTATACATATATAGAGTAATATACAGCGCAAAAATGAATGTTTTTTGGTATGAATAATGGAAAAGGTTTGCTCTTTTTATACTTTAACGATATAAATTATTCTCATTGAAAAATATATATTATATGTGTGGGGTCATCTTATCAAGTAATGGGCAAAAGATGTTTGCTTGGGATATACTGCTTGTCTTTCTACATTGAAAAAGTATTCAACTCCATATATTTATTTAAAAGTTCAGAGTTCGAAATAACTTTTAATATTGTAGAATTTTTTTTGTATAGTTAAAACATATTATATTACATGAAAAGTATTCTTTAATAAACTGAGGGGAAACAAAAGGAAGATATCAAATTCTTTTAGAAAATAAAAAATCAGTCCTCTTGTATATAGCATAATAGGCAACTTTTGGATATACATACACACACACACATATATATATATATAATATATATATATATATATATATATATATATATATATATAAGTCTGGATAACAAAGTAAATTATCGAATTTTTCATTTTAAAATTGAATTTTAATAAGTTTGACTTAATTCCTCGAATTTTGTTAAAGTAATAATAAAACTACGTTTAATACAAGTTAAGTAATGAGCTCGATAATTCAAAGTTGAAAAGCAACCAATTGACTTGTTGAAAGACGTCAAACTTTAAAAGTATAGACGTTCGCAGTCTCTTTAATACAAAAGGATACTGCATATACTCTGCAGAGGCGTTAGGAATTTTTCATAAAGAAGGGTTGCAAAAGTTGAAGGATATTTCAAACATAAAGTTAATTTATGTACATTATAACGCATAATGTGCATTAGCAAAAGTCTATATTTGAGACATAATCAGTATTTAATTCATAAACTCCAGTAATGTATAATAATAATTTAAGGAACTTTAGCATGTATGTAACATAAGTATACAAAGAAAAAGTAATAACTAAAGAAGAAAAGCTACATTTACGCATATAAAAGCTGTAAAAAAATGTAAATTTTCACTCTCTTGTTTACTTGTGGTTTTAAATAATGTTTTGTAACTCCTTTTTTTTTCTATGTATTATATATTTTTTTATTTTTTACAGACCAAACATATTTTGTTTACAGAAAATCAGATAAATTCTTTGCATTTGCTTGAGAAAACCATTTCACACAGCTGGTTTCAAGTACCGCATTGAACGTTTTTCACAAATTTGCCATATAACGCAGTCTGCATACTAACGTCACCCGGAAATACTAACTTTTCCCTCTATAATATTATTTTCCTGTAATCTTAAAAAAAAGCTATAACTTAACCATAATAGTGGGTACAATTTAACTACAATGAATGCTGGAAAATTGAAGAAAGCTTTAAAAAATGAAATTACATCCGGTTCACAAATCTTAAGTTGAATGCAGTATAATATCTGTCTCTGAGTGTTCAACAGACCATGAATTTCTACTCGAGTGCTTGTTCTCAATTTGATAGTCAAATACACAACATTTACGTCTTAAAATACTTATAACGTTTATAAACATATTTTCTTTATGCAGATGACAAATTGATTTCATTACCTTTTCAGTAACATCAATCATCTCTCAAAAAACGTATATAATATTTTTATTTACTGTCTTGATAAAATACATAATAGCTATACACAAGTAATGTAAATAAATTAGTAACAACAAATCCACATAAAAGAAAGTAAATTATGTTTTTTTTTTTCCATGCAGACTACCGCATTAAAGCACAAAAGAAAAATAGTTCAAACGTAGCGTATAATATTATATATTTTATACATATATGTTATATATATATATATATATATATATATATATATATATATATATATATATATATATATATATATATATATATATATATATATATATATATATATATATATATATATATATATATATATATATATATATATATATATATATATATATATATATATATATATATATATATATGCAACAACTGCTGTTATTAACAAAGCACAGTAAAGTGATGCAACTTAATGTAATTAAAAAAATATATATGTTGTTTATTTTCCAGTTAACAAAGTAATTAAAAATATAACATAATATTGTTGAACACTTTTACCATCAAATTAATATAGATGTAAATAATTGATAGTTTAACAACTCAGATATATAGCGTGTTATGATAACTCGATTACATATTCACTAAAATATAATCTACAGAGTATATTAATATAACCAATTTGTAGGAATAAATTTCAAATATTTTTAATATTATGACCAACGAACGTAATAATATTTTAGATTACATATTGTATTTTATTACTATATTCACACTGAATTTATGTATAGTATTATTATTATTATAGAAATTGTTAAAAATGTTGTAATTAAATAATCTTTTAAACCTTATTTTTTACTATATTGATAAAATCTTTCATTTTATTTACCGTATATTTTGGTTTAGAATTACGTTGAGAAGAAATATTTATAGTCTTCTACATGAAATGTACTGAAATAGCTTTACATTTTGGGTTATATATTAAAAATGCTATCCCTTAGTTTTTATATACATTAGTAAAAAACATTATTTAAAAAAAAAAAAAAAAAAAAAAAGGACTTTTAGTAAAAATAATGCTGCTTTTAAATTTCAACAGTCAATACCATTACTAAAAATAAAATGTATACGTATATGATATACTTGAAACTTTTTTTTTTCTTATATACCAAAAAATTATGCCGTAATGTACTATTCTGAAATATTTATTTTTATGTACTTCTTTCTGTCTATATATTTGTCAGAAATGCTCTCTCTCTCTCTCTCTCTCTCTCTCTCTCTCTCTCTCTCTCTCTCTCTCTCTCTCTCTCTCTCTCTCTCTCTCTCTCTCCTGTCTCTTTTAAATGTTTTACGGTAGCAGTAAATTAAATATACGTACATTTTAAATGTAAATTTATAAAATAACAAAAGCAAAATTTAAACAGAATATAAGAAATGAACTTGTATTGTGCTTTTTTGTTTTATTTACGAGAGTAAAAAACACATACTATAAAGTCTCAACAAATATCGCAATAAATCAAACTCGATAATCACAGCTTGCTTTTTATACTATACTGATCGAAGCTTGGAATAGTTGAATCTCTTTTTTATCTGGACAAAAAGTGTATTCGTATATTGGTGATATCTATTATTCAATACTGTGAATTTTAAATTAAGCTTTATTGGATATAACTTATCAAATTTTGCTTGTCACATAATTCATGTAATGTTGTATATATTATCAAAAATTTAAAATACAACACACACGAATTTCAAACATAAAATTAAATATAAACAATATAAAAAAAGTAACTTTTAAAAGTAGAGTTTGTATAATATCGATAAAAGTTTGCGTGTTCAATCTTTGATATGTACCGTTTCAGTAAAAAAAATATTTAATAATGATAACACGCAACGATACTCTTATTTATTTTATATGAAAAACATAAATCATTGTAAATCTAAATAAAAATTGACATATACGTCAGTACGTCACTAAAAGCATTTCCATTTAGGTATACTCTCTGTCAATTTTATACAATTTTTAGAAATATGTAGGAAAATATTCTATTCATGTTTGTTATTATTTATTAATTTTTTCCGCTAAACTTCTATACTTACAAATTTTAAGAAGAGATGATTATTAAAACTTAAAACTCTTTTTATATAATAAAATATAAGCAAGTTATTTTCTTTTTTATGACATTAATCGATGAACAAAGTTTAAATTAGTCAATTATTTTGTTCAGCATCAGTATATAGGCAACATCAGCTTGGTAACACAATTAAAAAGGCGCTTAACAAGGGAGAAAAGGAGGGACTTAACCAGTTTGTAGCACTGCAAAATGTCACGCAAGTGTACTTCAAAATATCGGTGTTAGGAAAATTTATAAATTTAGCACTTTGGAATATCGATTAGGTTGTCGTGATACAAAACGTTTTTTTTTTTTTTCCTTTAATAAAACTATCAAACTGTATAATATAATATATATTTAAAATTACAAAAATGCAACCTATAAGATTGAAAAATTATAATAACTAACTATTTAAGTTTTTAATTCATTATTAAACGTATCATTCTCTTTGTAAATCCATATACAAGACAACTTTTTCAAGACCCCTCTTTTTTAAACTTGTTATAAAATCATCAATATCTTGATTCTTACGCATAGATAATATAGGTATCGATTTTGCATGAGTATTGTAAAGTTTGAGTTTCAATTTGAATGCTGCTGTGAAGAAGGTGTGTAGTAAGTTATGTAAATTAGTTATCAATACTTACATCATGCAGAGGAAATGCAGCTGAGAAAACTCCTTCATCTACAAGACGATCTACTCCCACTTCTCCCTTTTTCTTCTTGCCAAAAACTGCCGTGCTTAGAATCTCATAGAGAATACGACTTCGTTGTACTGAACTGAAGTAATTATTTCGATTTTCACTACCCAGGAATCTAGAAAATACACAAACACACACATAACATGTCAAGTATTTAAAGGGATATGAGAGAAATATTCTTGTATATATATACACACTAAAGCAATTCATGACTTGACACTAATAACCCAATTAACCCTTAAAACACACAAGCTCCAGCTTTTCACCACAAACTCTCTTAACTAGCTGCTTTTGTGTATACTCCTCTATATAGTTATAAAAATATAATGACTATATATACATGGTATTGTGTTGGTGCAAGAGCTATTATATTATGTGTTTTATATTTTCAGAAAACAAGATGGTATAAAAATGTTGTGAAATTCAAAACATGTTTAGAATGTGGAAACAATTTTTTTTATATATATAGGGAGTTTTAATTAAACATTGTGAGGAAATCTGCTTTACGGTCGCATGTAATTTAACTGAATCATTATATTTTAATCCTTATGTAAATGTATGCACATAATCAGGCATAGTAAAAACATATCTATATTAAAATTTGGAACATGAATACTGTAACCAAAATTAAGTTTCATATTTACACATTATTACGTAAATAAGTTTTCATTTGCATCAGTAAATAGCATAAAATTTTAGCTCTGAATTATTTAATACTTTTCCCAAATACAACTGTTTTTTTTTAATGTTTAATGACACTTTTTATTAAAAAAAAGTCACATATCCTGGTTTATTTTATTTTAATTCTCAGGTATGTATAAATTTTTAAAAAGTTAAAAAAAATGGTATATGACATCACTTTATTTATAATTTCCTGCAACCTTGATAAATGACTTTTTTTATTCATAATTCTTTTTTTTTTTTTAACTCTTTGGAAATAAAATAATTGAATATCATGGGTAAATAAAAAAAGATAATCCTGAATAATACAAGATACTCTAGTTTTTAAATCATCAACAAAACAACGATACTATCACCATGGTTACGAACGTGACAAGACAAGCTATGAAACTGAAGGGAAATGACAGCGGAAATTGTACTTGACTATATTAGCAGCAAAGCTAAGCAATTTAATTAATAACTAAGATTCATAGTATACCATAATGACTCTCTGAGAATTACTCTAACACGCTAACAAGTTTGTCTACTTTAGTTGTACGAAAACTTTTGCAATTTCATGTAATATAGATAAATATATTATAACAAAACTACCATGCATAATATGAATATGAATGTTTTATTTTAAATTGGCTTTTTTACAACACATAACAATCATTTTTATGGCGTGAAAATAATACAAGTTAAAAAATTTTTAAAAGAAAATTGGGTTTATGTTTTTTATTACTATTATTGTTAACCTCAATGCAGCACTTTAACCGACGTAAAAAATAACACTTATTTGTAATTTAATTATTTTGTTTTTGTTGAAAGTTTTATTCATTCTTATTCTAAATAGTGAAAGAAAATGAGGTGTAAAAGAAAATAAAGGAAGTTGTGTTATATTTTTATTACTATTTTTTGACTTCCACGTTTAAGACCTTTAACTAAAATTTTAACATCTACAATAACAATCAGTATTAAAGGTATAGACAACATGAAAATATTAGCATTTATATCACAAAACACATGATGGGACATGATGAGACAAATAACATTAATTGGTCTCAAAACCCAACTGTAGCGTAGTAGCAGTGATCAGAAAATTTTGATTTATGCAACCCGCACAACATTTTCATACTAATTTTTGCCTGTTTCTGACGTCATAAACAGAAATATTCAAGCAAATTGCATACTTTACAGTTTTTTTACGCTCTCTTGTGGGGCCTTATTTACATTCTGATAGAAATTATAATTAGTTATGTAAATCCCAATTTGTGTTTAATGATTAAAAAGAACATGTTGTTTCATGTTTTTTATGCCTTTAATATGAAAGTGAAATGATATTAATAATTTTTTAAATTTAATTCATTGAAATGATATTTACACAAATTCATTATGGTTTATATATTTTAGGATATCAAAATGTTAAAGTTCTTTATACTAAAATCAACGTCCACTTTAAATTTGCAAAATGTTATAAAATGAATCTGACCTTTAAATTTTGATAATGTTATTAAGTTGGCATTAAATGCTCTTCTCAAAAAGTTTATATCAGTTATGACGTCATTGAGAGAAGAGAGAGAAAAAAAAAACTAAACTTGACTTTCATTTACATTTTTTTCTCATCAGAAGCAAAATTAATTATATTTAACCCTTCAAGTAGAGTGAATATTATTAACAATGCAAAATAAACTTCTCTCTCATCTCTCTCTCTCTCTCTCTCTCTCTCTCTCTCTCTCTCTCTCTCTCTCTCTCTCTCTCTCTCTCTCTCTCTCTCTCTCTCTCATATAGCAAAATAATAAAGATAGAAGTGAATAAGTTATACGGAGAATAAAAATCGTATATTATAGTATTATTGTATTAAATAAATTTCACTTTTACCTCTGGAGAAATGTGATAAATTTTACTTATACACAAAATTTATATTAATTCCCTTTCTGATATCATTTTTTGTATTCCTTTGTGTTTATTACGATTGATTATATAATTACGTAAAAATGTAAAGAGAGAAATGTTGAATTTTGCTTGTTTGGATATAATGTGAACCAGAGAGCAAATGTGTATCAATATAAATTACTATGTGAATATGTGTAAAACTCTCTATACACATATACTCTCTATATACAGTAGGAAAAAAATTGTTTTAAATGTAAGTACACCTAAAAAATAATAAAAAAAAAAAAAAACTCCATGAAAATCAATTATCAATTGGATATGTATAGTATTTATTTATTTATTTATTTATTTATTTATTTATTTATTTATTTATTTATTTATTTATTTATTTATTTATTTATTTATTTATTTATTTATTTATTTATTTATTTATTTATTTATTCATTTATTCATTTATTTATTTATTTATTCATTTATTTATTTTATTGTTGGTACTTCCGCAAGCAGATCATTGCATCAAAGATATGTATGTATCGTATTTATTTAGTGAATTAGCTTTCTAAGTTCAGATCTAAATTTGTATTACAGTACATTAAATTTTAAAAGATTAAAAAAAAACATTGTTTTATAATAACTTATGCTACAATGTAATACAAATATAACAAATTTAATATATTATAAACTTTAAATATGTTTATTTAAGTATCATCAGCATACTAATATTGTAAAATAATAATATAAGCTAACCATGCATAGATAATTGATAGAGACCTTAAAATTATATAGTGCATGTTTATTTGCCTTATCTTTATATTATTCATCTTTTTGTTCAGATATGTATCTCTATATAAGTACATAAAAAATATAAAATATATTGTTATAATTTTCTAAAGTATACAAATATCATTAATTAAAACGCTAAAATAATGTTTAAAATCACAATAATAGAGAAATAATATAAATACGCATTTCGCATTTGTATGTGTGTGTATATTATATATATATATATATATATATATTATTATATATATATATATATATATATATATATATATATATATATATATAAACTGAAATTATATTCAATATTGTTAAAATATGCAAATGAGAATTTGAATTACGTATAAAGTTTACACAAAGTAAATAAAACCCATACATTTGAACTAAAACAACAAAACTACATAGTATACTGTAACAACTACTTTCATGAATAATAATAATAACATATATATATACAAAAACTTACTTTTCTATCTTGGACTTTCGAAATGGACATGTATAGTAGTCTAGTGGTTTGTTAGGGACATCCTCATACATGATATTTGGTAATCTTAATGTTCCGAGAATGTGTTGAGACCAGTTCATAGAAGGATTAGGATGAGCCTGTAAGATTATAATTAAGTTTTTTTTAGTATTATAATACATATATATACATACATATATATATTATTTATCTAAATTTTGCTTCATATTTTATGTAAAATAAAGTTGTTGAACACTCATCAGTAAAAGCCGCAGTGCGATGTATATGTTACATAAAAGTTTTTGCTCACACCATGCATGCGTGCGCATAGTAATAATATAATATTGAGGGGTTTTTGGTGAGAGTTGCACGCTCAACTTTAATTAAACTAAAAAAAAAGCCAAGCTTTCTCAAGAATTCACGTATAAGAAAAACAAAGAAAAGAAAGTAAGAAGAAGGAATTACTAATCGTAAAATTCCTTTTTATACAGTGTGACATTAATTTTCTTCAGCCTGAAATATTTTATATTTAATATTTTTCTCTGGTTTAATTTTCTACTTTTTATTATCTGCATATTTATTCAGTATTATCATAGCAATATATATATATATATATATATATATATATATATATATATATATATATATATATATATATATATATATATATACTACATAATTATATGGTATTATGTACAGAAAGTTAAAGTTTGCCAAAAATTATTATGCGTAGCAGTATTCTAAAATCTTAAAATTTCATCCTTTTTTTTTTTAATGTTTTTTTTTTTTTTTTTTATGTTGACAATATACAGGTATTTCAAATCACGTTCAATTTAAAAATTTTCCTCTTCATTAGTCTTTTCTTTATTGTATTTCAACGTGGCTAAGAAACAGAAACACAGAAATTTGTTTAAAAAGGAGAAGACTTTTCTACTTTCAACGCAGCGAAAGAAATAATATTGTGATTTCCTGTAGATTTTTACAAACGGACATTTCCAATTTCATACTTTATATATTTATAGAAATGTGATTTACGATTAGCAAATTTAATGTTAGAAACCAATTATGAAGGGAGAAAAGGGGTAGAAAAGATAGATACAGAAAGGAGTAAAAAGATAAAATCACAAAAACATGCAAAAACAAAAAAAAGTGCTTGAAAGAATTAAGAATGGACTGTGTCACAATAAAACAAAAATACACATAAATACGTTTTTATTTCTTTTGTATTTGTTTTTTTTACATAAACTTGCAAACAAAACAAAACAAAAAAAAAAAAAAATAGAGGTTTTAACACTCCATTAATAAAAAAAAGTTCTATACAGTTTTATTTGGCATAAAATAAATCTAAACGTGCAAATTTATTCAATAATTCAAAAATACAAAATAATGGGAAACAGTTCATTCTTAATTTAAGAAAACCATTTTATAATTAAATATTAATAGCAAATAGCACGCACGTTGT
This sequence comes from Ecdyonurus torrentis, assembly GCA_949318235.1. Lineage (NCBI taxonomy): Eukaryota > Metazoa > Arthropoda > Insecta > Ephemeroptera > Heptageniidae > Ecdyonurus > Ecdyonurus torrentis. The sequence continues at coordinate 40,331,300 of OX439131.1, read as the reverse complement.
CAAAGTGGATAAAAAATTAAGGTAAGTTTTTTTTTTCATATTAATAAAGTGATTAGAGTATATTTGTCAAAAAACCTAATTAGTGATAATAGCTTTACCAGTATTTTTTCACCACTTTGACATTCTGGTATCAGGGTGCGTGAAGTGGCCATGCGACGTGACTTACCTCCGAATTTTGCCGGCTCTGGTGTGCAAACAGTGAAAAGAACAGAAAAAAGGGGAAGATAGAGAGAGAGTAGAGAGATATAATTTTTTTTCTTTTCTTTTTTTCATTTGTGTGGATAAAGGTTTTAATGTAATAATAATAATAAAAAATATATATCGTCACTGCTTTGCGCATTCCAATAATACAAAGTTAAAATAAATAAAAAAGGTATATCTTATAATCATTACGTTTATTTTATTAAACTTATTTCATTAACATTCATTCAAAATATTATTTCGACTACATAGATATGTTTTATTCTTTTCATATTTGATAGGATAAAAAAAAAACTAAACAAATAGTTCACACAAGACAACGTCTAAAAATACAAACAAATGCACACACGCACACACACAGAAAAAGCATAAAAATTTAATTTAGTTTTTAAAACATATTGTATATTTAATGGAGAGTAAAGATAAAATATTAATATTATTATCTCTACTTTTACTTCCATTAGAGAAAAAGTGTATAGAAATCAATGGGCTTAAACCATTGTAATTTAAGTTTTTATCTAACTCGCTCTTTTACTGACTCAGATATTGCATGGGAAGCAAAAAATCCGTTGAGAGTATGTTTTTTGTAAAATTAGTAATTTATTTTATTTTTATTATTTTTTATTCCTAAAAGAAAATTTTTTGATAAACTAGGTAAAAATATTCTTTGCGTGCGTGATCAGTAGAGGATTTCACTTGTGAGTATGGTGTTAGAAATTGTTATGAAAAATTATACTTAAATCTCCAATTAAACTAGATTTTGAGTTGAATCTCTTTTAATACCATCTCATCCAGCGAAATAGAGTGTTTTTACGTATACAGTAAACCAGATTTCATAAAAACGAAAAGAATTGTAATTTTTGGGATTATCATTATTAAAAGGTTGCGTCTCTTGTAATCCAATTAAAAAATAGAAATACGTAATTTCATTTGTTTAACAGAAAACCCTAATAATTTTTAATCATTAAATATAATTTTCTTTAAAGTTATTCTCAATATTAACAAATATAAATTATGACGCATGTTACATAAAAAAGTAAGAAAATTGATCAGAAGTTATAATGATAATTTGAAGGAAAACTTGTATTATTTGTGTAAATGTATTACGATTTATTATCTTTTCAAACATGTAAGATTCAAAGCATCTGTAAAATATTGTAATTAGAGTATAATATATCCATAATATCCATATAAAGTATATTATATAATATCAAAGGAAACTCTAAATATCAGTTCAATTTCACGTTGGCACATTTTCAATTACTAAAGGTAATTTTGTTAACGTATTGTTTTATATACGGTCTCTGTAAAAGAAAAACTTTTAAAATAATTACTCTTGTGTCTATATGTTTATGTGTATATATGTTTATGTACATATTATATATATATATATATATATATATATATATATATATATATATATATATATATATATATATATATATATATATAATGAAGAAAATTACATTATCTTAGTCTATGTGAAACGTAGAAACAATATAGAACAACAAAATCCCAGAGGAAATTTTGTGTTTGATTTATTTCCTTTCTACATAAAATGTAGGGCAACATTGATATTGAGTAGCAGCAGGTCCTAGTGCACTCGCTATGATTAGCCCAGCTCGTCCTTTTATGTCTGCGCACTGATTTAAAATACACACCACGCCCAAATATATACACATTCATATTTGTTACTATTCAACATTGAATCACGCATATATATTCGTATATATATATATATATATATATATATATATATATATATATATATATATATATATATTCGTATATATTCGCATGAATTCGCTATATATACAAAATGTATATAGTTTATTTTTAGATCATTTATAATATTTTATTATTACTACTGTCAAAAAAAAATTTCCAATTTTTATTATATTGTATGTAATTGAATGACATTTTTATCGATATAAATGTTATATTTATACTACTATTTCAATTGACATTTAACATTCGTTGTTTTATTATATTTGTATTATTTCAAATGTAATATTATATAAAATTAAATTGAAATTTAAAACTTTGAAAAGAAAGATAATACCTTGTAATTTTAGCTAAAAGCATTGTATCTATTATAATCTCTTTAAATGAAATTTATTCAACAAAAAAAAAAAAAAAAAAAAAAACAGTTTTACATTCATAAAATTTCTTCTCATTTTGTGTGTAATGTAATTCCAATAAAAAAGTTATTTAAATATTTTTTTATTCCAATTGATATACAGTTCTTGCTTTAACTCTCATATACAGATAAGCCGCAAGTAAGTAGTGAGATTTGTTACATGATTTTGCATGTAATGCTTTGTGTAAATATACATTTTAGTTAATAATCCACTTTCTCTACTATATTATTATATCAAAGTGTACAAATTAATTAGGTGTTTTTACAGCTCTGTAAATCAGTACTCTAAAACACCTTTAATTAGGACTTGTTACGACATAGAAATGAGAAAGCGAAATGATTTAATTGCTTTTAAATAACAACTAAAATTTTTCCTATTAAATAAGCAGTATTATTCAATTGATGAATTTATGAATGATGAAATAATTTTAATACAAATTGTAATTTTATACATAAGTGTCGTTTCTTTTTTGTTTTATTTGTATGTTGTAAATAGTTTGACAATCATTTCTATATTGTCATTTATGGCAATAACCTAGACTAATGCATTGGATTGTATTATGTATGTTGGATAAAAGAAATGAATAAAGAATTTTGAATTTTGAAAAAAAAAAGTAAATCAAAAATCATAAAAAAGTGGAAAAAAACAACTAAAACTTTACTTTTAGAATTATATTACTTACTGCTAAAAGAAGAAGAAGAATAAATTAAAAAAGAAAAATCTGTACCTCCTCTTGGGAGAGTAAAAATTTTACGCTATTGAAACATATCAACTTTAATGTTGGAATGTCATTATGTATGTATAATATGTATCGTCACTATAACTAAGTCTATACTGCACTAATATTTTTCTTCATTTTGTATATGTCACTGCAGCAAAAGTCGTAATTATACATTATGTTAACAAGAAAGTAGAAATGTATGTAAGTTTTATTTGTATAAAATCCTTGGTATTTTGTTCATTTAATTCTAGACTCGTGTACACGGAAAACAAGAAGAGTAAAGTAACAACTATAGTATAATATAAACAAAATAAAGGCCGGAGGTTTTGTACATTTACGTCATTCCGTCAACTTAATAACTAACTCTGTGCCATTTTATGAAAGAAAAATTTATTATTTAACTTCAGTGTTTGTTATATACTTTGTTTTATATTTTAATTTTATTCAATTATCTTATATTAAATTTTATTTTATTTTACCATAAATTTAAATGAGTGGTTTAATTCATAAAACGACTTCATTAAAATTATTTGCTACATTTAATATATAGCATTTGAATTTACTTGATAAATAAATACATTATAATTGTAAATATTAATTATAATAATTAGTACAGCCGTATATATATCCATGAGTACAGCATTAAAGAAGTAAAATATAATAATTTTAAATATAAATCACTTTAAACATAAAACAGTATACAGTAAGTGTGTTTTCCAATGACGCAGCATTTAGAACTTCATATATTATTGCTATTAAAAAAAAAAATGAACTTTTCTTTATAACTTTCTTTCTCTTATAATGCAATTTTCATTGTTTTGATCATAACTTTAGTGTGACGTCATTACTGTGTTACATTATAGCTCGTGGGCTCGTGGTGGTTGTTATATGCATTATCGCTTGTTTGTGTCTGGTCTTGCGCCAAACCTAGTGAGGGGTGAGGGGTGGGACGGTCACTGCGGGGGTGTTTATACCACCAGGGGCACAAATCCAGGGGACATCTAGGTCAAAGCATGCGCTTCTCTCTCTCTCTCTCTCTCTCTCTCTCTCTCTCTTTCCATGCACACCTATTATCAGAGCAGTAAAGTAGAATCCAACTCCTGCATACACTTAAACAAGATTATAATTGTAAATTTAGTTTGCTGATTTATTGTACACATATATAAAAATTAATTGGATGTAAAGAGGTGATATTTTTATGTCTAATCTTTCATAAGTATTTAATCTCTGTATGGTGGTTACTATTTTGCACCGGTTACTCATTAGAAGAAAAGAAAAAATAAGATTTTTCATTGGTGTATACAGTACAAATATAAAAACTTTCGATTAACCCACATGTTAATCAAATATTCAAATGAAAAAAGATACGTTAATAAAGCGTAACTCATGAACAAAAAATAGTGTTTATCTATTCCTATGGATAATACAAAAATATACAACTAACTGCACTTTTTTTTAATGTATAATTTCAAAGTTGCAAAACTCTGTAACGTTGTATAACCTCATTACACGTGCATCTATTGCATCATTCATTCAGCAGATAAAAAAAAAAGTGAATAATAATATCAGTTACTGCACATGAAAGTTTTATAACGTTTGATTTGCAAAGCAGATGTAAAATGAGTTGAAATATAATATTTATCATAAAATATACGTTATAACATTTTTTTTATGTATATCATTATTTTTATTTTTTTTCTTATATATAAGTTTACATTATTTTTCCTTGACATTTAACATACATAACAATATATGCCCACGTTGCAACTTTTTTGCTGAGAATATCATTTGAAAAAACAAAAAACAAATTGATGCAGTATTTTTAATGATCAAAGAATATCAAATGTTTTGTAGGCTAAAAATGTATGGTTTTATAATAAAAGCATCAAACAGGTGATTAAAATATAATATGTACTTCCATTAAAATGTTTTAAGTGCTTTAGTTAGAATTTGAATACGCTGTATATATTAATTTGACTAATATCATGTTTTTAATTGGGTAGTTATAATATAATCAAAAATAATCATATTATACAAACATCATCTGAAATAAAAATAATAAATCAGTTTTGTAATTACTTTTTTTTTAATCATTCCAATATTGATTAAAAAATGGTAATTTAAAAATCGTTTTATCATTTTTCGTTACATTTATTTTGATTTTTGTTGTACAACGTTATTTCCACAGTATTGTAAAATAAAAACTTATACCATATATGGTATTCTTAGTTCCGGATTAAATTCAAGAATAATATTGTAACACCAATTATTTTTCCTATTCTTTTGCATTGCGGGAAAGAGTTGCATTGAGGCCAGAAAAAATTACTAGACACAATTTAAATCAGCTAATTTTTTTTTTTCGCAAAATACGATAGAGAAAAGTTTCTAGATAGATTCTCGCAACTATGTTATGTAAGCTCCGTTTAGTAATGTTGCCACCCGCTTTACTCTAAATCTGCAACTGTTGCATAATCACCACAGAGTAACTATAGCTGCTGGATCAAAGTGATTTCCCATGTTTATAGAGTTTGTTGTTTATGTTTTATTCTGTGGTAATTGCATTGCCGGCCAAAGAAAAAAACAAACGTTTTTTTTTTTTTTTTTTTTTTTTGCACAAGTTTATACGGATATTTATTATAAATAAATAACAATATTATAATAATGATTCATGGGAATTTCAATACTGAAATTTATAAAAATAAAACAGTAAATTTTTAATGCACTGTTATACAAATATATATCCTTATAAATTTTGAAATCACGTGTACCAGAAATAATGAAAAGTGCTTAGTGCTGCTCGTGCATGATAGTTGCTTTTATGTTTTATGATACCATAAGCAATGGACGTAATAAAAATTTGCAACACCGTCTCAATTAAATGCATTTCTTTATACTACGGACTTTTAATGAAATAATATATTTTATTGCATTGAATATGTTAGTATATGTTGTTAGTAGGATGCACAAAAAAAAAAAAAAAAAAAAAAAAAACTATATTATTGTATTTTGATGTTATAGGTACTAACAAAATGAAAAAATTTCAAAGATACTAAAGACTATTTTATGGTAACGTAATTATTTCCTTTTACATAATTTTTTCATAGAAATAGGAAGTAAATATCTGTCGATTGGGATCTAACATTTCAGTGCGCTCTATATAGAAAGTCGTTTTATGACGTAATGAAGAGAGAGAGAGAGAGAGAGAAAACAAAAATATACGATATGAACATCAAAAAGTAATATTACATTGTAAAATGAAAACTGACACGTTCATTTCAAACTGAAATTGCTTTGCAAACATAAATCTAATTTATAACTGAAATATAAAACAACCCTTATATCATGAAAACAACATTACAGTCGCTTTTTATTTTTCATTATTTATGAGTTTTTTTCCTTTTCAAAATTACATCATTTTATAGATGCAAGTATACTTTCAAGTACAACCCTTAAGAAAAGTAAGCTTGTGCAATGTGTTTTCTTTCGCACTGAGTTTTTATAATGTTGTCTATAACTCAATTTATTACTCTTTATATTAAAACTCTCAATGGTGAAAGTATTACAACTTTTCTCACAAACTTTATCTATTTTTGAAATTAATCCCTTTTTTTTCCGTCCTTCCTTTATAAAATACTCATTTTCTTTTTCTTACATACTTTATCAATTTTAACTTTTTAATTTAAAAAAAGCGTAACAAAAGGAGACATGTATAATAATTTATTATTCAAAATCCATTTAAAATGTTAATTTATTGATTAAAAAGTTTCAAGAAATCTTGATTTGATATTTTTCATAATATACTAAAATGAAAGTGTTTGAAGTTGTTATATACAAAAATAAAGTTAGTTTTTAGAATTGAATTTTCATCTATTACCATTGCATATTATTATAATTTTTTCATTCTTATGAATTGTAAAAAATTATATTATTTGAAGTAGGACGTGTTTTTAAAAAAAGTGATTTTCCGTGCTTACTGTAAAGAACTTTACGTTTAACACGATAAAAATGTCACGTGAAGTTTTTTTTAGAGTAATAAAATTTTACATGGGACTATGCCAGCCAAAAGTTTAAAAAGAAAAAAAAAAATGTTGAATGTGCCTAAGTCATTAAACATTGTAAAGTGTAAATCTTTACCTTATACACTTAAGTTGTATTTGACCCCAAGAAAAGATTATTATATAACATTATACTTAAAAAAACTTTTAAAAAAATCAGTAAAAAATAGTAAATGTAAGAAATATTTTAGTCAGCTGCTAAGAAGTGAAACCTTAGAAATTATATAAAGAGAAATAGAGAAGAAAGAAAAAATCAATAATTCTGCAAAGAGTTGTAATATGTATAGTTTTTACTTTTAGGAAGCATAACATTGATTTCATAACAATTGTTTTCTCACATTTTGGTGCGGATAAAAAAAAAAGAGAGCAAAAGAGAGAATGCTATGTACTATATATGTCTAGCATACTGAAAAGTCACAGTCTGTGAGTCAGATTGAGAAAACCGCATACTTTTTGTAGTGTAGGGTACAATACTGCAGCATCGTTGCGGGGGCAGTCCAAATACTAAACCTTAAGGGAGTAACGTCACCATTGCTAGACAAATTCACGCATTTATAAGCTGGAGGGCAATATATATACGTGTATATATATATATATATATATAAAGTTAAATATGGTGATATAAAGTTTTGAAAAAAAATCTTCTAGAGCTGTCAACTGAAGTCGAGCTTATATTTTTACATTAGAATTTACTTAAAAAGCTTGCTGTCAATACTAAGGTACTTTATTTTTGAAGTTTAACATCTTTCTTCAAAAGCTATATGAAGGAGTATATTTTCAACACTTTTACCTATAGTTAAATATAGATAGAAAGGGGACAGGATTTCTTTTATGTTAAGAACAAAGTTTTTTTTTTTTTTTTTTTTTTTTTTTTTTTTTTTTTTTTTTTTTTAAGAGAGACGCACTACGTTGTCATACAGACTTACGTAATACTTTCTTCGCTTTTTTTTTATTATATACTTTCTTTTATATTAATGTTCTTACTTTAACATTATAATGTAAATAAAGGTGTAAGCTAGTTTTCTATATCGTAATTTTGCACCACAGTGAGTACAATCTTTTTTTTTTTTGTTAAATAAAATTTATTGTAAAACATTGTTTAAATAAAAAACTTTAAATATAAATTTATATTATAATTTATATTAAGTGTGAACTAACATTAAAAGCTTTTTGTTGTTTCATATTTGTAGCAAAAGCTTGAATAAAATATTTACAACCCTACTGAGCTGCAGTATTAAATATAATTATCATTGACATGAATTTATTAATGAAGCTAAAATATAATTAAAATTTACAATGTTGTATACGTTAATATATGAAATGTGAAGTTTAATAAATTTGTCAAAGTTAAGTCACTTGCTATATTGATTGTATATATACATACACAGGATGTATACCATATACCTATAAATTTTTATTTTATAGAAATCGATCTCATGAATATTCTGTGAATAAAATTATAGATTTTTTGTACTCATAAAATTTTGTTGTTATTACATAAATATATCCTACAAAATTATACCATAAAATTTTTAATATCATTTTTCTTTTATTATAGTCTTAGAAATATTATTAATTGGGAACGTTTAAACCTACATGCAAAAACTATTATTATACGTGTTTTTGTAACTTTGGCTCCTATTATGAATTTATATATTACATTTCTTATGTTCTATAAAGTTTGATATATAATATATAAACTAGAAATAAATGTTTTTAGGTTTATTGTAACTTATATATAAGCTTAAATTTAAGTTTAAAATTTAACCATTTGAACCATTTCAAATTGTTTAAAGAATACAAAACTCATTGCATTTTTAATGCTTTTTTTTTTCTAATTTCTAGTTACCGATACAGAAAATTACAATCTTAATTTGATTGTTTCTATAAAAGAAAAAGTTTTATGAAATTCATACAATTAAGTTGTACGCTTGATTTTGCCCAATAAAAGCTGCTAATTATTATTATTAACAGAATTGCATTTAATTCTCGCGTATGGTATTTCTTAAATTAACCTTAATATTTCCTAATTAAAGATCACGGAGCAATTTATTTTGTACATTATATAGTTTGAAATGTAATTAAATTATTAATTAGTGGTCAGCATGAGAGCGAGTTAGTTGAGGGTAGATATTCAATGACTACAAGAGTGGACTGACCTGAAGAGGCGCGCGCATATTTAATTCCTCAGCATAGTGACACAATACGTTCCATGGGGCGTGCAATTTGATGAAACACAACACTTTTCGACCACTAGCTTCTACCGCTTCCTGTAAACAAAAAAAAAAACATACAGAGTAATTTAATTACATCATCAACACTATACGGTAATTAACTTACGTAAACATAGCTATCACACAATCTATTTTAATGTACGTATGTGTACTTTAATTTAGTATATATACACAGTTTTGTGTAATATTTATATTATAATAATAATAATATGAAAACAGCTATGTAAACATTAATTAAAATAATTATTTTCTTTTTGATTACTTCTTGAGATATTATTTTATTTGCTTTGTTTAATTTGTGCTCCTTATTTTTCAATCGTTAAAGCGCCTGTAAAGTAGGCAACAATTTGGACAGATATAACAAACTTGTGGCCTAACCACAAGGATGAAAAAAAAAAAAAGTTTGCAAAGTTAAGCTTTTTACTACTATACAGTATTGTAAATTGTGTTACAGATAATTTTTCTTAGGATCACTAAAGTTAAGCAACGTCTAGACTTTACTTAACTTGGATGGGTAACCAGGAGTATGATGGCTTATAATTTTATCTACGGACGATTTGAATATTTCTTAATATATATATATATATATATATATATATATATATATATATATATATATATATATATATATATATATATATATATATATATATATATAAAATAGAAAAATAGTACATGGTTTACTTTTTATTTTATTTTCTTCAGTATATAACTTTCTCTCGTGATTTTAATATAATATTCTTTTCCTTTTAATTCAATTATGATGAGCAAGCATGATTTGAATTCAAAGCGGTGGTGATAATGATAAAGTGAAATCACCCGTAGTTGGTAACAGAAATGTTAACATGGTTAAAACTCCGCTCAACACGACGTGTACACAAAAAAGTAATATTATTTCCAATGGTTTAACTTTTTACTTCAAGTTAGCTATATGTTCTTGCCATTCGTATTTTAATTGTCTCTATATTCAATTTGTCTTTGTAAAGTTTGTTCCTAATTTTATCATCACTACGCACCACGAAACAAAATAAAATAAAGACAGGTGTTCAAATTACAAGTTTAGTAATTAAAATAACGTAGTAGTAGTAACTAACTAACGAATAGACGGAGACAAACACTATAATATTACAATAAGAGAAGTTTTCTTGAAATTAGTCAAGTGTTTAAATATATAATCGTAACAAATTTCCTCTCTGTGCTATAGTTTTAAATAAATGTAAACGTCATTTTAATCGACTGGAATTAATAACAAAGTTATGTGATATTTTCTATAGCATTTATCTTCTATTTTAGCATGCGATTTGAAAATTTGATTTTTTTTTTTAATAACGTACATTAGCACGTGCTATAAAATAATAAATATTTACTCAAATTGTAACAGCATAGACGTAATTGAATCTCAGTTTTTATCACCATAATTTTTATCTTTCCAATTTCTTGTCGTTGGAAAAAAAATAATAATAATACAGAAAACAATCACGAAATTTTTTTCTTTGAACATTTTCTGCAGATAAATATAACTTATATAAACTTAGCCATCCAGAAAAAGATTTTTTTTTTGTCTTTACTTTCTTACATTTTGCAATATAGCGTTCTTAGAGCGTATGATTTTTTTTTTTTATTATTATTATAGAACGTAAACGTGACATTTAAGAATAATGTTAAATTTACCTCTTCCATGTCGAGGCCTACACGTCTAAGGTTCGCCATGAATCGTTGTCTCCACATCTCATGTTTTCCCGCTCGTCTCTTGGACGTGGTGGCGCCCCCTACCATTGACATGGCGCCGGCAACCGCAGCTGCCGCACGGCTGCTCGCGGTCTCCTCGTACACAAGCATGAAGTCAATCTTGCGTTCGTTATCACGGAAGAAAGTGGCGTGGTCATTGGCACTCATGGCCAAAGGTGGTATTGCGCCACTGCTGAAACCCTGACTGGAATCAGAATCCTCATCTTCATCCTCGTCTTCTTCGTCTTCTTCCTACAACACGGAATGTAGAAATTGCAAATTTAAAATGTAAGTTTCAAAGAGGAAAAAAAAACATGAAAAAAGAACAATTGAAACGATGCGTATCTCATTAGGGCATTAGTATATGGCAAGGTAAAAAATATTTCAAATTGATATGCTAAAATAATATTGTTTAAGAAATTGAATTTTGCTGAACATTAAAGGTGACAAAATTGTTACAGTTATACCTGATTATCATAAGCTATAATAAAGCGATATATAGTATGACATTTTAATATATATATATATATATATATATATATATATATATATATATATATATATATATATATATATATTATATATATATATATATATATATATATATATATATATATATATATATATATATATATATATATATATATATATATATATATATATATTATATGCACGACAATCTAAATATCATATTGAAGTTCCGGAGAACATGAATAAAAAAAAACGTTACAAACTAGCTAGGAACATAGCAAACATTTGATGACCTTAAGTCACGATATAGAGGGAAAAAACTTGTGACCCATGCCATGATACAATAGCACAGATTATTGATTTATTAAGCAGGTGAAAAATTTGTTGTAGTTGCTGAATATGAATAAAATAATGTTATCAAAATATTTCACTTGTAGACCTTTTTAAACTTTTATTATAATATACTTTTCTTTTGACCACACATGATTTTTTTTTCTTTATTATGCCTATATATAAAATGCCGCACTATGCAGTCTCAATTTCTGGCAAACAATTCTTTCTCTTAAAAACTTAGAATCTACTTAGCATATTATTATAAAAATGTCATATTTTTTTTATTTTTCATAATATTTTCATATTGATATGCCATAGTTGCCAAAATTTTATGAAGAGAGGAAAAAAATGTAATACAATTTTTTCTTTTTAAAATAGAAAAATGTGATAAATATAAATTTTGCTCATAAAATAAATAAGTTTTATATTTGAGCATAAAATTAAAGAAAAAAAATCATCTTTATAATAATATGGTCTTACGTATATAAGCCTGCATGAGTATAAATTTAATTTATCAGTTTTTTTTTTTTTTGTATCAATTGAATCCAAGCGAGCAATTCAGACAGTACAAATTTAATTTCTTGTGCATCTAAAGATTCCACACACGTATTATATTAGTATTAAAATTAGTACTTTGTAGCGGTTCAAAATTCATTGTGTATGTATACAGTACATACTACACAAATTGTAATTTAATTCATCGTCCATTAATCCATGTTTTTGTACTATAATTCCATCTGGGGAATAGAAACACAAAAATAACTTGTTTTTTACTATATATTTTAAACCTACCTAAAACCAAATGTAAGCTCAAAATTTAATAATATTGCAGGAGTATAAAACATAGTGAAAATCTTGACATTTAAGTCTTAAAAAGAACTTAAAACATAATCTTTTCATTTACGCCTTAAAAATTATAAAGTAATTACATCCAAGAAAATATAAATATAAATATAAAGATACAAACAACATAAAGAATTAAACTAAAAGAATTAATGTCAATAGTAAAGACAATTTCTAACAACGTACTTAAAGAAAAATTACAAGTAATTATATATAAATTGTAACTGCAACAAGAAAAATACTATTAATTACTTTGTCTTTGTAATATATCCTTTACCGCAGTACAACAATACAATTGAAGGACGCTACATGTTACACTTGACAAGATAAGAATAAAAAAAATTATGTTCTACTTAAACAGTAACAATAATTCAATAATAATGATAATAAATGAAATAAACAAAATGCATTTTTAAAATAGAAAACAATTGTAAATAAAGAAAGTTATTTAACTATGACGTACAGACACATAAAATTTTATTCTATTCTCTTACGACAACATCATTTATTATATATTATGGAGGAGCATTAAGTAGCGTACCCAATTTAAGCAAAGTTTTGAGTAAATTCATGTAATTTCATTGTTAATTGCGCAATAATGAAAATACGTGAATTTACACAGAATTTTAAGTTACTATAAAAAATTAAAAACTACTTTACGTGAATTTAAGTCTATACCATATCATATACTATTATCATAAAAGAATGTACGGTTATAGAGAAAAATGAATGATACCTCTTTTTCAGTTTTTCTTCATTGCATTTCTAGATTTTCTCAATTCACACCTCTCTCTCTCTCTCTCTCTCTCTCTCTCTCTCTCTCTCTCTCTCTCTCTATATATATATATATATATATATATATATATATATATATATATATATATATATATATATATATATATATATATATATATATATATATATATATATACATATATACTCCTATTTTTTTATAAATATATTTAATCAAAGTTAAGTGACTTTTGTCGTAATGGTTAGAATTGGACTATTTTATTAAATGATTACCTTATTTTAGTCTCAATATACTTCCTAAAGTTCTCAAATACAGTGAAGATAAACTTTTCTTGTAAAAATAAAATGCAAACTTTTACGACCTCAAGAAAAATTCATGAGGTGTTGAAGCTTACTCTAGCAAAACTGTGTACTTGAAAACAAAACTTCCTCTTTTTTTTTTTTTTTGTTGTTGCTACGTATATAATTTGTAAAAAGAAAAAAAAATGAGCCAACTACAGCATTAAAGTTGCGTGTACCAAGAATGTATATTATTTTGAAAACTTGGCCTTCATTTATCATCTAGTAGTACATTGGTATACTCTAATTTAATTCAAGAGGTAGAATTATTTTTATGTATTACATTATAATAATGATTTATTAGCAATATAAAAGCAAAATATTAATTTGATTTGCTTTGTCATATTAATATTTACTTTAAAAGTCCTTAAAATGGATAATAATTTAAGTCCTATTACCACATAGCATTGCAAAGAGAAACTGTATTCTGTTTTTGAGCGATAAGGGAAAAATAAAAATGTTTATCCGCTATAAAGTTCTTCCAATTTAATGACGTGAAAATAATTATAGTACTCCATAAGTAGAAAATTTAATAATAATTAAGTTAATATAAGTTTATTAAAATACGGAATTAAATTATTTTATTACACTTTCTCTTTGCGATGAGTATAATTCTTAAAATTCTTTCTTTCCTTCCCCCTCTCTTATTAAAATCATTTTAATTGTTCATCCACATCAAGTTCTTATACAAATTAATATCATTATAGTTACACAAAATCTAGTTAGTTTTACATAAAATATTTATCTGAATTATTCTTAAAAAGTATACAAATAAAAAATATATAAATCTAGCACGTATGTTAATTAAAAAATTCTGTGTGTTATGAAACGCAAATTTAAATGCATATGTCTCAGATTATATAATATCTTTGAAAATTATAATCTGAAATCAATGGCCCATAGCCAGAAAATAACTAGGTATATATTGTGTACGTATAGTACATTTATCACGTATTTACATCCACCCAACACGCTACTTTCAGTGACCTGTTGTTTAATATCAAATATTATTTCAATTTCTATATATATATAGCCTCAAAGAAATAAAATAGCACAGTTTATTGTTCAAAATAAGAGAAGGGGGAATGAAAACTTTATACTTAAATATATTTTATAGCTAAGCGTGTATTTATATTCAGTATATTATACAAAAAAATAAAAAAAAAAAAAATAAAAAAAGTTTAGTCTCGCAGTTATTGAAATATAACAATAATAACCTGTCCGCACTTATTTAAAATAAAAAAGGTTTTTTAACTTGATTAAAACTCTTTTTTTTTATAATACTATACTATATCATACGTATAGTGTATTTTTTATGTAGATATAAGATACTTCAAACGAATATATTTGCATAAATTAAAAAATACGTTTTTTTTATATATATATATTCAAACAATATATGATGCGGACATTTTATTCCAAATACTGTACTGTACTTACTTAATCCCCCTTCCTTCTCTCCGAACATGAAAATTGTTAACTCAACACAATTGAATAAAATGAAATGTACTAAAATTTTTTTCAAGTTTCTGAATTTCTTTCAACAACTTCTATACTAAAATGATATACATTCAAAGCACGACGAAAAGTTTGCAATTCACATTCAACGGTTGTGCTGAGAAAAAAGTTGTGTTCTGTTCTCCAATAAGGGTCAATATTATTCTTTGATTTGCCATTTGAAAAGAAGAAGTTTTAATTTTTGTTTTAACACAAAACTTTTATGCAATATGTTTTTATGAAACTAAAAGAAAAAAAAGAATGAATATGTGAAAGAAAGAAAAAAATGGAGAGAGAGAGAGAGAGAGAGAGAGAGAGAGAGAGAGAGAGAGAGAGAGAGAGAGAGAGAGAGAGAGAGAGAGAGAGAGAGAGAGAGAGAGAGAGAGAGAGAGAGAGAGAGAGAGAGAGGGGGGGGGGGGGGGAAAGAAAAAAGTTCGTAGCTAGTTTGAAAAATTGAAAATTGCGTAATTTACTTTCAGACAGAAAATATACATCGGTATATCCGTGTCCTACATATGATTACTGATATATAAAATAAAAATATAGTATAAGTAAAATATTGTCAAGGTGTGGTGCATTCCGTGTAGTCTAAACATACCGGGTTGGTAATGTTTAGTAATCAAATTTATTATATTTGATTACTCGCGTTTTGAAATAATAATAAATAATCATTATTGCTTACGTTTGCAATAATTGCAATAATGATTAGTAGTTTATTGTGTCACGTTTGTTTTAATTGTAAATGTAAACACATTGAGTATAAGAAGGGTTCGGTTTTACCCTCGAGGCTCATTCAGACTGACTTTTATTCTTGAGCTACCGAGTACGCTAGAGAGGTGGTGAGCTACACACGAGATGTAGTCTCACACACCGCGACGTCACGGCACGCTGGCACACACACACCGCGACAACTCCGCTAACCATGTAAGTTGACCACTCACACCCATTATACATTCCAATAATAATTATAATGTAAAATAAATATAACTTGTTAACTGTTATTCTTTAATCTATTCATTCATGCAATTCCTATAACCATATAAGCATAATTCCTACTAGTGAGGGTTCCCAGAATATACCAAACAGAGCCAAGCATAGATTATACCTCTCGCAATTCTATATTAGCTACGTCTAAACCCCCAATAAGCGCATATAAGCACACTTCATAAGTAACTTATTTAATCAAACATAAGCCTCTCCACCAAGTCACAAATAAATTGATGTAATCAATTTTCGATGTTTGACATGGTGGAGCCGCCGTATTTCACGATATTTGTTGTTTTTATTGTTGTTTAATTTTACCTTATAACAAATACCGTCCTTGCTCGTAAAGTAGTGACTTGTTGAAATCACGAAAAATGGAATATGCTTATTTTTGAATAACATTTTAATTTTTTAAATGGTGTTGGTCATTTGGTGTGTGTCCAGTTGTGATCCTAAATTTGTGTAAGTGAACTACGATATTGAAGAATTCCTTACCGCTTTACCGATTTCCTCTCCTATCAAAACTGTGTGCTGGTGGTTTCGTTTCCTATCCAAAACCACTTTCACTGAATTTTGCTGCGCTTCAAGACAAGACAACGTTTGAACAGCACGGAGAACAACGTTTGAACAGCGCGGAGAACAACGTCTGAACGGCACGGAAGTCAACGTTTGGACAGCGCAAAAGACAGTAATTGAGCAGTACAAGTAACTTTAAGGCGAGTAAATGAGGAATTTTATAGTTGTTATAAAGCATATTACTTCAGTAATGTGTGTTGAATGAGAATATAAAGAAAAGTTGCGTTAATAATTGAGTTTTGTTGTATCAGCATAGTTAATAATTCAATTACATTATTGTTATTTCTTGCGCAAGCTTGCAGTTTATTTCACTATAGTAGAAGTTCAAGTTCAATATACTTTTTACGTATATGTTTTTGTTTACGCTGCATAAAATAAATATATATGTATATTAATATACATTGCGTTTTATTTTAATGTTCTTAAAGCAATAATTATTGAAATTTTGCATCTTTATTTTATATAATAATGATATAAAAAAAAAGTTACATTTTGCCATAGATAAATATCCTATTATTGATTTTGCTGTGAAAAGAAAAGTAATTGATTCTTCTGAATATTAATAATATTTTGTTTTTGAGTAGAATTGAATTAAATATAATAGTAAAAATGTTGTTAATGTTGACTAATGTTGCCCTTGAAATTGTAAATGCTTTTGTAAGTGATTTTGATAATGATATTTCTTTGCGATGTAAGAAAATTCTGTCCCTTAAAACCAAAAGACATGCTGAAAGATCAGATATATGCACTCATACAGATTTACAAATTTCAGAGAAAAATCTGTATGGATCTTGGCCAGAAAGCAACATAGAGCTGCCGTCTTTTTATGATGATGTAAAAACCACGAGCAAAGTTTCTACTGGCGTTGGTACTGACTACGAGTTGCTGCCTAATCAAGGGTCCGACCACTCAAAGAAATTTATTCCTGAATTTGACGTGGGATTTTTCTCTGGTTCAGCTGATGATGATCTACAAAGCTTCATATTCAGATTTGAAACTATTGCTACTGCGTATGCTTGGAGTGATGACGACAAAGCGAAGTATTTACCATGCTGCTTACAAGGCACTGCATTTAAGTGGTACGAGTTTTACGTCCATGAAAACGCTTCAGGAGAAAACGAGATTAAATGGGACACGTTAAAAGCTACAATACTAGAGACGTTTAAATCCTGTGAATTTGATGACGAGATGAAACTTTTATCGAGAATTCGACGTGAAAATGAGACTATTGAGAACTACGTGTTCGACGTATTATATTTATGCAGGAGATGTGATCCTGATATGACTACAAAGCGCCAACTCTTCTATCTCTACAGGGGTCTACCTACAGAAATGGCAGAACATGCCTATATTTTTCACAATGAGAAAATGACCGTCAATGATTTTTTAAACACTGTTAAGAGAATGGAGCACGGAGAAAAATTGGCCGCTAGACGTACTTTTATTTCAAATGAAACCTCTGAGACAGCGCAAGCCGCGATGAGCCGACAAAAGGTCGCTCGAAAACCCAGAGAAAAAGAAACTAATAATTTGGGTCCTGTTTTATTGACACCTGATGATACACGGGTGATGAGAGATGCTGTTGTTCCGAATAATCGAGCTGAGAAAAAGAGAAAGACCAAAGATGTGGTTCCCTCTTCACGAGTATCTACGAGAACGACGCGCTATATTTCGACCAAGGTTGCTGCTACTGAGGACATGAGACATGCCGCTACTACTGCTACTACTGATTTAGGAACGCACGCAGCGATGAGTACTTTTGTTCCTGATATTCGAGCTTCCCGAAAGACAATTAAAGGAGATACACGTCGATATCCCTATGGTAGAGGCTTGAGATGCAATTTTTGTTTCAACGAAGGTCATGCTGAGACGTCATGTTTTCGTAAGAGAAGTATGAATAAGCCATAATATGGTGAGAAACTGAGTTATTTTAATGATGAATTAATGATTATGTTGTTTATAGTTTAGTCTAGTTGTGATTTTAGAGTATTTCGTAGTTATTGTTTTGAGTTTGTTTATAATGTCTCTGTGTTTAATGATTTTTACTTGATTTTAGAGTGAGACAGATTTAATACAGTATATATAAAGTTGATGATAGTGCAATTAATTAGGTCTCTATTCATGATAATTCTGAGATGTAAGGGCCCGGGGTATAATTAAAATGTGTATTTTGAGTAACATTTGCGTAATAATATTTTTGTGTTAGTGAGACGTAAGCTTGATAAGTCCGTGAGACGTCACGTTGATATATCGCCGTCGGAAACTAATTGTTGATTTTTTGTTGCAGAGCGCTATATAAGTAGTCGACGTATGTAAATAATGCAGAATTGCATTTTGACGTTATCCGCATTGTTTTGAGTGAATTTATTAAGGTATAGTCTCCGATAATATTATTATTGTGAGTTATGCAGGAGGATAAGTTTTAGCTTCAAGGCTTTGAATTATAAGTCGGATATTAAGGTTTTTATCTTTATCCGCGATTTGAGTGGATTTTAGGTGTAGGCTCAGGTCATTTTTACGCTGAGTTTTTAGCAGGCGGAAAGTTTTGCTTTAAGGCTTCGAGTTTTTGCACATATAAGTCGGATGTAAGATTTGAGCGTGCAGTATATTTGAAATGATATTAAATATAATAATTTTGGTCCGCAAACCAATAGTTGCACGGTATATAAGTAAAGTCGTTATTGAGAGGCGCGTGAGTATATTGCGTTGTATATTGCAATATTGATAATTTTATAGTTTAAGAATAATTTTAGTATGCATACGTAATATTTAATTATAATTATTTTACCGGTGAAAGTCATGATTATAATTGAAATAAATGTTAGTTGTAATATAAATATGTATTGATTTTAGATGCGCACATTTCTTGTTTATATTTAATAAATTACAAGAGTTTTATGTTAGCAATTTGATATCTTAGTTTAGAGCTTGCGAGATAGTGTAGAGATAAGTTGTATCATTTGTAATATTTTATGTAATTAATTTTTTCCTGTGTAGATTTTAGTGTATATTTCAGTATAAGGTTCTATTTAAGAGAAATGATCTTATTTTTAATTAAATTCTTTAGTTTATAATTGAGTATAGTATTGATATGAATAATAATAGTTTAAAAAAAAAAAAAAGAAAGAAAGGTAATAAGAAAATATGGTATAAAAAAAACTGTAATTTTTTTTTATAAAAATAAATTAGATAAAAAGTGAAAATTTTGTGACAAAAATACAAAAATAAAATTTTTCTGATTTATATGAGATAATGAAAATATTCTATTTTATGTTTATAAATATGTATTTTTATGTTTTTAGCAACATTGTGGGTCCAATGTTACCGGAAGGGGGAGATGTCAAGGTGTGGTGCATTCCGTGTAGTCTAAACATACCGGGTTGGTAATGTTTAGTAATCAAATTTATTATATTTGATTACTCGCGTTTTGAAATAATAATAAATAATCATTATTGCTTACGTTTGCAATAATTGCAATAATGATTAGTAGTTTATTGTGTCACGTTTGTTTTAATTGTAAATGTAAACACATTGAGTATAAGAAGGGTTCGGTTTTACCCTCGAGGCTCATTCAGACTGACTTTTATTCTTGAGCTACCGAGTACGCTAGAGAGGTGGTGAGCTACACACGAGATGTAGTCTCACACACCGCGACGTCACGGCACGCTGGCACACACACACCGCGACAACTCCGCTAACCATGTAAGTTGACCACTCACACACCATTATACATTCCAATAATAATTATAATGTAAAATAAATATAACTTGTTAACTGTTATTCTTTAATCTATTCATTCATGCAATTCCTATAACCATATAAGCATAATTCCTACTAGTGAGGGTTCCCAGAATATACCAAACAGAGCCAAGCATAGATTATACCTCTCGCAATTCTATATTAGCTACGTCTAAACCCCCAATAAGCGCATATAAGCACACTTCATAAGTAACTTATTTAATCAAACATAAGCCTCTCCACCAAGTCACAAATAAATTGATGTAATCAATTTTCGATGTTTGACATGTTTGACAATATTGATACATAAAAGAAGACTCGAGTAATAAAGAAACATCTAAATGGTGCCTAAATCATGCCCAAATAACTCAAAACGAACCAAATAAATATCCAAATAGTACCAAAGTTAACTCAAATCATAAAATGCTGCTTTTCTTACCTTATATTAAATATTTGCCAAATATTTACATTACCAAATGTAAAACAATTATTTTCAATATAAATTATAAAGATTATTTAACTACTTAAACTTACCTGAATGATGATGCCTTGATGATCAAGTTGATCTCTATTGGATGATTCTCCTCCACCTCCTCCACTGGATCTTCGTTTATCAGAATTAATACTTCCGTAATTTCTTTCGACACTGAAATCTGCTCCAGCGTGAAGCTCGTAACGTTCGTCTAATTTTGCAGGCGGATCACTCATGTCTGAAAACACACGTTACACAAATCTATTTAGTATACAGAACAGACGTATAAAAAAAATAAGCATTGCATGTACACAATATAGTGATAATTTATCTAGTTTTCATTTCCTTTGGTTCATCATTATATTTGACCCTGAATTATACAGTATATATCATAGCGGATATAGAAAAGTGGGAGTAAAATTTATAAAGACAACCTTTTTGTCGACATAAGTTATTAAAAAAATTCTATGGTTTCAGTCATAAACATTTGACATAATTTTTAAGTTCATAAACATTGCAATATATAAGATTAAGTTGAAAAACTTAAAGGCATCAAACAACGTGTGTTTTTTTTAATCATTAAACACAAATTGAGAACTACAAAACTTATGATAATTTTTACCAGAATGTAAATGTGGCCCTCCAAGAGAGCGTGAAAAAACTGTAAAGTATGCAATTTACGTGAAAATTTCTGTTTATGACGTCAGAAACAGGCAAAAGCTAGTATGAAAATGTTGTGCGGGTTGCATAAATCGACACTTTCTGATCACTGCTACGGTGCTACAGTTGGGTTTTGAGACCAATTAACGTTATTTATGTAAGTCTCATGAAGTGTTTTGTGATGTAAATACTTATGTTTTCATGTTTTCTATGCCTTTAAAAAAACAATTTTTGTAAATCTATATTAAAAAAAAAATAATAAATATACAATTGAATTCTTGTTATAATTAATTTACATAAAATACTATTCTATTCACATATTTTTTAATTTGATGTTTATCAATTGATTTGAATATTTTGAGGTAATGAATTTTTTGTTACTCTGTTTCGTCGTAACAAACACTATATTGTTACAGTAAATTACAATATAGATGATCAATAACAAATTATTATGTTCAATATTCAATAATAAAGAAAACTTTTTAGCTACAATCAACAAACGTGTGGTATAAACTTTACGATGCTCAATGTGTTTCAAATATTTTGGATCAATATAATAAAGTAGCGTATATAGAGTATAAAGGAAAAGTTAATATATTTGCTATCATTTTATGATACATTTAATTTGCACGTCTATATACCGTATATATATATATATATATATATATATATATATATATATATATATATATATATATATATATATATATATATATATATATATATATATATATATATATATATATATATATATATATATATATATATATATAGATATTACATGATTTGGCACCAACCCAATAATAAAAGATAAAAATTAAAAATTATCTTTATTTGTAATATGGTCATGTTTTTAAAACATTCGTATCGCAAATTTATATTTTGCACAAAATTTGTATTTTTAAGCTGATTCACTTAAAAAAAAAATGAAGCAGCTATACAAACTAGTTTTCACATACATGTAGAAGTATTGAATATTTCTAATAAATTTTGAATAAATTTACTTTACGCATATAAAAGTTCATAAATTTTAGCTACTAATTATTTTTTTTTTTAAATTTAACCAAGTAACTGTGTCCAATTTATTATTTTAATTTGGTTTATTATTTTATGGTTACTTACAATAAGTCTATAATTACGTATTGTAATGTTATAATATATTAAATTTGGCGATACTTTACATTATTGCAATCAATAATATTTATAGTACCCAGGTGTCTATTCATATTAATGAAGGTGTGACATAATCAATATAATTTACTGTAAAGTGTTGGGTGGTATTATAATATTCAGTTTATAATAAGAAATATAATATTAAATTATATAATTTTGTTTTATTAAATCAATTATTTTATGCTAATTGTATCTTGTATAGCTTATAACATCCAGTAAATACAACGTATTTTTTTGTTAAAGGTGTAGAACACCTTGAACAAAAAAGTTGCGTAATATCCTAACAAACCTGAAAATCAACGTTGATTTGGCCGGAGTCATTGATTTCTAATTTATTTTCCATTCACAAAATGCCGCTGGGGTTCACTGACGTCACAGCTCGCCTGGTCCACGCGCAAGTAAACCGGGCGAGCTGTGACGTCAGTGACCGGCAGCGGTATTTTGTGAATGGAAAATAAATTAGAAATCAATGACGCCGGCCAAATCAATGTTGATTTTCATTTTTTTCAGGATATTACGCAACTTTTTTGTTCAAGGTGTTCTACGCCTTTAAGTAAAAAAAAATATATACAACAAACTTGGACTATATTAGCTTATTTAAAATAACAATTAATTAATTAAAAAAATACAAGGTAGAAAAATTAATAAATAAATAGCTACATTGAACTAGACTAGATTATTAAATAAGTTCATAATTTCAGTGTTACAACTCTTTTTAAATTATAATATTATATTACATATCCACAACATTGTGGCGATCATTATAACTACGTATATAGGTTAGAAAGAGGTGCTGTTATTGACTTACCCTGAAAGGAATATAATATAGCGTCATGATAATGTATGTATATATAAGTATAATTTTACAATAGTAAAAAATGTAATATATACACATAGAAAATTCAACATATTTACCCTCTTAGAATAATAATTTCTTTTTAACGTGTATTTATACAAAAAAAATCTAATAATCCATCATAAAAAAAAAGTAGAAAAACAAACAGGGAGAGAGATAATTTCTACTAGTGTAACAAACAGAAAAATAAAAACTCACCGGCATGCTACACGCAAGTACTTTAATAAAAATTTAATCTATGTAATGTTTAGCAATATAATTTTAATTTTTATGGGGAAATGCGGACATAAAAATGGATTTTTTTTCTTTTTTAAATTAGGTTTTTAAATATATAACATATAATTTAAATAATTAAATTTATTTATTCTTGTTTCCTGGCTACACTATATATTGCGTTATATTTTCTATCTTCTGTACTAGTAGTAATATATAATACTGCAATACGTTTAATGAAATGAAACAAGAAAATGCTTGCTGTGTGAGACATTGGTAAAGTCATTATATTTAAGTATTTTGACATTCAAAAATAATAGCAAACATTGCAAACGTTTTCTTTTTTATTGTACTAAAAAGTTACATAATATACTGTATATATTTTTTTTTAATGATGGGAGTTTTGAAAAATGATTTACATTAAAAGTTACTCATTCATTTAAGCATTCGGATATTTTTTTTCTCTCCATCCACCAATTATTAGGCTCATTAATTCTTGATGTACATAAGAGAGTGAAAATGTATTGGAAAAAAATAACAAAATAAAATAAAAATAATAATAAAAACTCATCCTATTATAATTATATAAAGACGCATATATAAATAAAATGAAATATGTAAAATAAACAATGTTAATAAATATTGCTAAAAATATCTGTAATAAAACAGAGTAAAACACTTGAGTATCTATAATATTTGTAAAATACTGATTCCTGCTCATAGTATAGTATATATCTTTATTATATGGTATAATATATGCCTGTAAGTGTTTTAATAAATATTCTTATTGGTTAAAACTTGGCGTGATGCAAAAGAAAATTACTAAAAAAAAAAAAAAAAAAAAAAAATACCGCAATAAATCTGCATAAAATGCAAACAAGTTTTTCATATTATAACAATTATTATTTCAATTCAAGTAATTTAAATATTCACAAAGTAAGGCTGTTTTATTCAACAAAAAATTCAGAAACTTTATGATAAGTTTAAACTTTTCTATATTATAATAAAGTAACCATAACATAAGCAAATACTGCGCAAAGTTTATAAAAAATAATATCTAAAAAAAAAAAAAATGACACGACTTAAAGAAACGTATGCTGTTTTTTTCCGTATACAAAAAAAAAAAATGCGTTATGATTATTTAAAATTTTAAAACATAATAAAAGTTATTTTGAAATTTATGAAACATTTGAACAAACTAAAATGCGGAGAAATATTAATGGAAACTAATTTATTATATAAAATTCAAAGTGTTAAAATGTAAGCTATATGTTTTTGTTTTTACATATATATTAAACAAAATATAATATAAAAAATAAAATACTCCCTTCAAGATTTTTTTTTTTTTTTTTTTTTTTTTTGCTCCTTTTGTCGCAGTTTAAAAAAAATATTATTGCGTATGTTTATATCATGATCATGTTGCCATTTCTTCGTTTGCATGGTTCTCTGTTGGATGTTTATTACGAGAGAGAAAGAGAGACAAAAACTTCCATTTGAAGTCAATTTCTATATCTTAATAGTATTTTAAAGCCATAGACCACATAAAACAACATATGCTTTTTAATGAATAAACACGAAAAGGGATCTTCAAAATTGTTGACAATTTTACCAGAATGTTAATGAAGCCGTACTAAAGAACTTGAAAATACTATTAAGTATGCAATTTGCGTGACTTTATATGTGCAAAAATTATTATGAAAATGTTGTGCGGGCTGCATAAATCAACATTTTTTTTTATCACTGCTATGGAGCTACAGTTGGGTGAGACAAACTAAAGTTATTTATGTAAGTCCCATCAAGTGATTTGTGATATAAATGCTAATTTTTTCTCTGGTCTATTCCTTTAAAATATCGGCATAAACAAGCAATAAAATATTTTTAAATTTTATATAAAACTTGGAATAATATATTTTTTTAATATAAACTAATAAAAATCCATAGCAAGCTATAAATGTGTATAAATTTCAAAACTATATAGCTCAGCATTTTTTTTTTAAATATTGTATTGGTTTTCAACGGTCTATATAAAATTAAATTCTTCTCCTTCTTCATTTGTCATGAAATGATCTATGTATGATATTTACAATGACCACATGTATGAGTCATCTAAATTTCTGAATTCTTATTACATGTAAAAGCGCATTGTGGTTAGAGGACAAGGAAAAATCTGTACCATATAAATTAAAATTATATTATAGTCTACATGAGATGAGAGATGAGAAATATTATATAATGTACCATTATAATATATACAAAACAAAATAACATCTATCTTATATCTTTTAATTCTGCAACTTTTTCTTCTGAATTATTTAAGAATTTATAATATCTTTGCTTTATATAAAATAATACAAGACAATTTTATTATACCCATTTATTGTTCTATTTTAAGAATTTTATAACATTTTAAAAACTTTCATTTGTATATTTTAGTAAAATTAAACAGTTAATTGGTAAATTTAATACTACCACGTTGTACAAAAATGTCAAACATGTAACATTTATGATTTACTTGACATGGTCAGTAGTGATAGGTTAAATTTAAAACAGGAAAAACACACACGATAGATTACACAGAATGCATGGTCAATGGTACGAATTTAATGTATATAGTGATTAAAATTAAAACAAGAAAACGCGCGGCATTTGTACTTGTCATAATCATTTTGTGAAAAATGCTGTAATAAATATGTTGACATTTTACTGGTTTTGAATGTCGCTTTTTATTTATAAATGAAGTTATTAACCTATGACAAAATTGTTCGCTTTTTTCATTTATATTCCTCAACATTTCTCTATATTTCTGTTCCTATCCTTTTTAAAATCAAACGCATTAATTATATAAAAATTTAAATTTAATTAATATTATTATTGAAGCTAATTTGATTGAAATCAAAGCAATAATACTCTACCATTAAACTCGTGCTGCTTGCAGTAGACTTAATAAATAGTATTGATTGCAGGAGTTACGCTGGGGTATCATATATAGAATAAATTCAAACTCTTAAACGTATACAACTAGTTGCTTATAAATGTATTGTATAAAGTAGGTTTATTTTATAAAGTTACTTGTGAACATACATATATAGATTCTTTTTATTTAGCATTGCAAAATAAAATTTCTCAACATTTTATACGGATGAAAAATATGGAAAGAAAATTCTAGAAAAATCCATTTTCTGTATAGAGAGAAAGTCCACACATTTTATTGACGCGTGTCTTGCTTGTAGTAAAATAAAAAATCACATAGGCTAGAAGACTGTTTTTAATATGCATGAGGGAGTTTCAAATGTGAATATAAATAGAGAAAAATATACATCTAGTATGCATTTTTTTTTTTCGCGGCTTTAGAGCATTTGGTTTGGTGTTAGCGGATCAATAGCTGTCGACGTCGACATTTCTCTTCTCCACTGCACACGGCAAAGCTATACTTCTGCTTCGATCCTCTTCAACAGTGTTCTAATTAGTGATTGTAAGCCAATTTCTTTCTATTCATTGTCAGTTATCTCTACAAACTATATAAGATTTTTCACAAATATCAATAACATACTTTTTGTCTGTATCTCCTAAAAAAATGCATTTGGCACTATTAATTTTTACGCTGTGCGAGTAAAATAAAAACGGTTTTATTTAATATTATTTTTTTTTATTTTTTTTTTCAAAGTGTTCCATTTCACTTATTTTGTTCATTCAAAAAAATTCTATCATATCCCAGTTGAACTAGTGAGATGATGTACTGTAATGTAGAGTACGCGACGTTGCAGCTATATATTTTGAATGTTTGTACTTTGTATCACATAGACGACGATCTGTTTGCTCACGAATCCCATGAGACTAATATTTCAAAATGAAAATGGACTACTAGAGCGTAAGATAAAAAAAAAAGTTTAATAACATATATGCGATGCGAAAGCTGCGAGAGTAACGGTAAAAAATAGAGCAAAAAAGACGAGAAGGTGATATAGCCATATATTATATATATATATATATATATATATATATATAATATATATATATATATATATATATATATATATATATATATATATATATATATATATATATATATATATATATATATTATATAATATAAGTGATTATGTATAGCTCCAAATTTCCACAGCGCAATTTAAGAGAAACATTGTGATCACTATAAAGTAAGTTGCAAAAAGAAAAATATTCATTAAAAAAACACGCAATGGGTGTATGATTATATGAGATAAAATATAAAATATTATGTGACTTAAGGCATTTTATGGAAGACTTCAGGCTTTTAACCATAGAAGCCTTTTTTAGGATGCCTTGATATGTCGCTACACAATTCATACTTTTGCTATACAAATTAGAATTTTTATTTTAAACGTGTATAATATATTTACAAAATTTTACTAATATCTAAATTTTCCTCTATGATCAGTTCATCATAGGAATTCATTTTTATTAGCCTTATCATACTGTATAATATCATCAAATTATGACAAATTTACCATGAAATGTTGTCAAAACCAGCAACCATATGAGTCTTATTCCGAGCTGATTTTACATAAGCTAAATAATATAATCAGAGGATCAAAAAAATGGAAGAGGTAAAATGCAAATATAGTATACAAGCCAGCTAAAAAAATCATGAAAATTATAGCTAAACTATTTTTTTTTTTAATAATATGTAACCCCCTATATTTATAACTAACTTCTTAATGACTTAAGGAGTAGTTATAATTGTTTTATATATCCATACTCTCTCTCTCTAAAAATCAGAAAACTATTCACAACATTTTCATTATACTGTAGGAAATCGGTAAAAAACAAAAACAAAAAATCCATCATTTTTGTCTTTCTTTTCTGTCTTATAAGTGTATATAATATATATTAAGCAATATTTTTATGATCTTGTGGATAAAAAAAAAAAAAAAAAAAAAAAAAAAGTAGAAACGAGGGCATTAAAATCGTGCCTACATGACGTCAGAAAAGTGTCGTATGTGCGTGCCGTGCCTCAACACTGCGGCTGTTCAACCTCCAGCACGCTTTGTTACCTCAATCCACGGTAACGATCTGCTTTGCTGTGTACACCTTTGTGCCTCCTACCTATATCCCCATGTTTTCTCTATATACTCCTACCTCATTAGCCCAAGAGCAAAACAAAAGCAAAGAAAAAAAATCTTCTCAATGTTTTGTTATTATTATAAAGTGCTGTATATTTGTGTATGCCATGTATTGTGCAAAAAAGGTCATCTGCATTCTACTGTATACTGTATACGGCAGAGAAAAATATTATTTTATATGTGTTTTTTTAGCAATCAGACATAAAATTAAAGTTAAAAAAATGAAGAAGAGAGAAAAGATGATACGAATAATTATAAAAATATTGAGCCACTTTTATCAATTGTTGACACCTGTAAAAAGTATTGTATAATAAATAATATGATGAATGATGAAATGTCACAATATAGAAAAATCACATCGTATACGCATTATTTGAATTTTAGATCAAAAAGATGTATATCAACTGCAAACTGCTATGTTAAAGCTTTTGTGATACGGACACTATTCTTTCCCCGCTTTTTTTTTTTTTTTTTTTTTTTTTTTTTAACATCTACCAACTTGGTCCTCATGCGAAAAAAAATGTACGTTTGCTATATATAGTCTTATCTGGCTTATATAACGCTTACCATTGACACACAGGAAATTCGCACACTTAACATTATTACATCATAAGTCATAAGTAACATAAAAATTCGAACTTGGAAAACCTTTTATTATTCCCATCTTCATCAGTAATGGATGAAATTATTGTAGCAGAATAGAGAGAATAAGGTGAAAGAATATTAATAACTACACTATATTATGATAATAACATAAAATAAAAATACTATATAATATTATGATAATAATAATAGAACCAGAAACAATTAAAAAAACATCATAATTAATCGATTTTTTTTCTTACTTTTGTTCAGCGTCTGTCCGCGTTGATACGAGAATGTTTGTTCGGCATCGCACGACGCGCGTCAAGTGAATGTAATGTGGACGTACTGTACTTCCTCGTGCGGTGAACCCTTGTTCTGAACTGGTGCTCAGTCGCGCGTCTAGCGTGGTGCACTCCACTACGCGAAGCGCGCAGACCCGGGGTTGCTGGCAACCCTTCCAACGTCACTGCAGTACCGCGCCGACGCGATCGATAAAATTTGCCGCGAACTTAACAAGAAATTTTCTCCTCTCCATTTGTATCAAAATAGTCAGTTACAATTGCTCACCGTAATTTTTTATAAGTATCATAGATCTATTATAATGCCTTTAATTGTACAGTAGTCAAATCTTGTATTTTTTAACGAGCCATAAAAAAACTGCAACCCATCACTGTATAAATTATGAGATCAATAAAACACGATACTCATCGCGAGACTCTGCTATATCGTAGTGACAAATACGGGGAAAGAAGATCCACACCTTATAATACAATAACAATGAGATGCTATAAACTAAAGATTTTCCAAATCTGTAGGATTTTGTTTTTATTTTTAAAATATAAATGCCAAGACTATGAACATACTGTTTTTTAATCAACATTTTTTAAGATATATGAGTGTGACAGTTAAATCTTCGTTTAATATTATTGTTATGCTTACATATTTATAATATTTTATTATTACTTATCACATCATACATTAAATTTGAAAAAAAAAAAAAAAATGAAATACACATATTTGTACTTTCCTTGAGGGAAGTCGTCATATAGCTTCAATCTTACAAAATTGATATCACATTACCCAATTAAAAATATTGATGTTATTTTATTATTTTGAAAATGGATAGTTGTATATCCAGTAGGTGCAGTAAATATAAATAATATTATATTATAATAGCATTAAAGACAGTTCACCTTTTATTTTGACGTTAAAAAAATATCAAATTAATTGGAAATATAAAAAATTAAACTTCAGAGAGGAAAAAAAAAAATCATTACTATAGTCTGCAAAAACAGGAATGTTTTGTTATTAAAAATTTCTGCTATTTCATATTAAGTCCTGTTCATGCAAAGCAGTACAATAAATATAACATTGATTTTACAATAATTTAAAACCATTAAAGGCGTAGAACACCTTGAACAAAAAAGTTGCGTAATATCCTAACAAACCTGAAAATCAACGTTGATTTGGCCGGAGTCATTGATATCTAATTTATTTTCCATTCACAAAATGCCGCTGCCGGTCACTGACGTCACATCTCGCCTGGTCCACGCGCAAGTAAATCGAGCGAGCTGTGACGTCAGTGACCGGCAGCGGCATTTTGTGAATGGAAAATAAATTAGAAATCAATGACTCCGGCCAAATCAACGTTGATTTTCAGGTTTGTTAGGATATTACGCAACTTTTTTGTTCAAGGTGTTCTACGCCTTTAAGTTGTAATGCAATCAAATATACTGTATAGGTAATAGCACCCAAATATATTGCTTTGTAAGTACAGATCATTAGGTTTAAAGCATATAAAGAATAAACATATATCTTTTATGCATTGAAATGTTTTATTGTCAATGTATTTATACAAAGTACATAAAATGTAATTTCTGACAATGTATTGTGTAACATAGGATGTAGCAATTTATTATAGTTTTAGCGTATTTTGATTTGCAATTTAATTTCCATATCTTTATACTTATGTATACCATTTTACAGTTTGATAAGCATAGACTTTACCAAATTGTCAACTGCCTCTTGATCTAGCAGTTTCTTTACGATTGCCAAAGAAAACTCCTGTGCAGTGCCTGGTCCTCGGCTTGTGATGAAATTGCCTAAAAAAATTAACATTTTTTTCTATTTATATAAGGCAAAAATCGTCGTGGTTAGGATTAATCTTTAAGAAAAAGGATAGAAATACCAGCAAGAGCCTTACCACAGTAGAAGTTCTATGGAGAGGTTGAGGTCTCATGTGGCACAGAGTTTTAGTTATGTTGTAAACATTTTAACTAAAACTCTGTGCCGTGTGAGATTTCAACCTCTCCATAATAGAACTTCTACTGTTTTTATACTTCTCTTTATAATCCTTTTCTTTAAGTTTAATTCTATTAAACTATATATATATATATAATAATATTGATGAATGAACATACCATCAACAACCACACGATCTTCACAGTAAATGTATTCAGTTCCATCAAACTGGCTGCAGGCAGTAGGATACGATGTGATTCGTTTGCCTTTGCCGACACCATGTTTTTTGAAGGCAGTTGGAGCAGCACAAATTGCAGCTATTACGCGACCCTCTGACTCTTGCTTTTGAAGCAGCGATCCCACTAATGCTGACTGAAAATACAAATAATATTTTATCATAACAATATATACATTACAGTACTTGTATGCTCTAAAAGAATAAGAAAAGGAAATACATATGCAATGAAGATACTATACAGTATGTAAATGATAAAATCAAGTAAGCAACAAATAACACATAATATATGGTGTTAACGTCAATGCTACTTTTAATTACATTTATATACACATGATCTATCATACAGGATGTTCAAAAAGTATTACTGGATTTTAAAAATGAATTACACAATGATGAGGTAAGGAATGTAATCTTTATATGTTAAAAGAATGCTCCTTTTTTGTTGTTGTTGTTGTTGATATTTTTAGATTTTAAAAATATAAAATAAAAAGAATCAAATAATTTTTTGGGAAATTATTTAAAAATATTAATATATCAGAAGGGTCCATTTTCACCTCGATTCCCTTATGAAAACAATGATAAGATAACACACCTGAAACAGTTGTAAATGATAAATCCCAAGAAACAAAGTTTTTAGGGTTCTAAGTTACCGTATGATCCTTCTACATGAGCACTGTTTGTTGCTCTCCGCGTGTCTAGGCGGTCCTGCATCTCTTGCCAAACATTACCCAGTGCCTTGGAAAGAGTATGTTCTCCACGTCCTCTGTGACACGCTGCTTCAGTTCATTCAGGTTTGGAACGCAGGGGTCACATAAACTTTCAAACCATCTTTGTCCTTCATGTATCCCCACCTCCTGATTCTGATTCTCACCTACTGAATTTTTCCTGTGGGTATACATGAAGGACAAAGTTAATGCTACCCCTATTCCAATCCAAACCTGAATGAACTAAAGCAGCACATCACAGAGGTCATGAAGAACATCCTTCCCAAGACATATAGGTAACGTTTGGCAAGAGACGCAGGTCTGCCTAGCCACATGTAGAGCTACAAATGGTGCTCACGTGGAAGGACCACTATGGTATAACTTAGAACCCAAAATTTTGTTTCTCTGGACTTATTATTTACAACTGTTTCAGGCGTAATGTCAGTGTTCAATGGAAACCGAGGTAAAAAATGGACCCCTTATAAATGCTATTTTTTCAATAACTCCCACAAAAATTATTTGATTTTGTTACATTTCTTTAGAAAAAACTTAAAATGTCAAGTACAGTCAACCGGGGTGAAATTGAAACTTCAATCATGTGCAAGCTTTCACTTTTCTCTATCTTGCTAGACACAGAGCACTTTGAAAGCGGGTCTGTGATTATGGCTTTCAATTTCACCCCGCACTTTCAATTTCACCCTGGTTGACTGTATGTATGTACAGAGACAGAAATGCTGTTCGTAAACCCTGTTCTCTGCTCCTAAAATGACGATCGCCTTTGGTTATTCAAATGGAATGCGCATTTTTTGGTGCAAGAGAACAGGGGGTGCGTACCGTATTCACTTGCGAGCGCTGAAAGTGCTGACAAAACGTACCGTATCACCTCTGTCAGCGCTTCACAGCGTTTACCGAAGAGACCCGAACGGACAGCAGCTGATGCTGAGAGCCTCTGCGCGCTGCTGAAAGTAAATAGGTGAGGCGCCTCACAGAGGTCTGGCGTACCGTATTTGCTAGCGCAAAGTATCCAAATTGCTCAGAATTCGTACCGTATTGCCACAGCACTGCACAGCGCTCTCATCGAAATACGGTACGCACCCAGGGTTTACGAACAGCATTAGAGCTTTCTTTTTATGTACCGATACAGACGACATAAATTAACAAACAAAAGAAGAAGAAGAACAACATGTTTTGTTGACACCCTCCCCACCGACTCTCTATACCTTGACCTGCTGTGCTATTTTTGTGGCTATTGTTGCTACATGCATGTTTACCATTTTTTCACATATATGGATCCAATGCTTTGTAAGTTTCTGTGTCCATAGCGGTACACACATAAATGCATCATTGCATAATTCGTGTTTAAAATCGGGCAATACATTTATCGGACACCCTGTGTATGTACGTTATACATCTGAAAATTTTTTTTTAAATTAAAAACTTACTTCAACAAGGTTCTGTGAGCCTATCAATCCACCAGGCAAAATGACAGCATCATATGGACCATTAGTTATTGCTGTTTCTAAGCTTTCATCAGGTTGGATTTTTACATCTCTGCTGCAGTTGACAACAGATGAACCATTAAGACCAGCAATTGTGACCTTCACCTGACATTACAAAATGAGATAAGAAAAAGACTACAATTAGAATATTAGAGATTGAGGATGGCGGTGTATGATACCAATGAAGTGTAACATTATTTTTATGCTTACCCCTGCACGTCGAAGGGTGTCAGCTGGTATCACACATTCCATTTCTTCAGCCATTTCGGCAAGAACTATCAAAGCCTTCTTGGACATGATAATAGTTGAAAAAGTAGGCAATATTCGAGACCACTGCGGAAGCCGACGCAAAGCACTCCTATTCAAAAAAACAGCTGTCATTGAGAAAACAAATGAAGTTTATCATGATCATGCGCCGAAATATGACGTCATTGGAGAACAGAAAAAAATTACTCGAACTTAAACTTAATAAGCTTGTTTTTTAACATTATGAACTATATATTCAATTCTCAATAATTTGCTTTTAATATTTTCTTTTATGTTTTAAAGGAACCAATATATTTCCTCTGATAAAACATTATACTAAAAAAAAAAAAAAAATCACAGGAGTGGGAGTGGCTGGAAGTCTGCAATAAAATGGCGCGCCTTTTGAAACTCACAAATAATATTTATTTTCCGATGAATAAAAAATTGAGTTAACTACCATTTTCTTATAATCACATTTTGCTGTTGATTCTTCTTATTTTGGAATTTATAAAAAGGTACAATCTATCGTGTCTCATCTCATGTTTGCAGATGAAAAAGAAAAAGTTCTCTGCGGGGTCGGGGCGAGAGGGGGGAAGGGGAAGTTAATTTTGTGCGCCATCCGCCATGCTGAATTTAGAGTGGCAGGCAGCTCCGACGAGAACAGGTTGACGTTTTTTGCAAATCATATTTTGGTGCAAATTGTTCGCCAGCAGGCGTCGAAAACTCCTTGGTAGCGCCTGGGTAACTCATGGTAACGTAATTTTAATTTATATTAAGCATGTCCTGTCATTGAGGGTCAAAATTTGACTTCATCGCTCGTAACTCACTGGCTAGCGTCGTCGTCACTGGCCAGCTAGGTGCTAGGTCAAACCCCTGCTCGTCTTTTTCGGGACTCTCGAATGCTTTGCTAAAGCTTCTGCTCTTTTTTAGCAATGTTAGGATATTTCTTTTAATTTTATTGCTTTTCTTTAAAATGAAAGTAGTATTTATAATGTCATATTTACTCTCTAAACTTAAGTTTTTAATTTAATAGAGATATCCGTATTTTTAATTCACAAGAATGTAGAAGAACTTGATTTTTACAGCAACAAAAACTATGTAATATTACCGTCAGTAGTTACCTTTTGTTATTATTTTGTTTTATTATTATAGTTAATAAAAGTTTAATTAAATTACCTATGTGTGTAAAACGCATGTATGTTATATACATATGTAAATTTTAAACGTAAAATATATTTGGCTTAGAATAGCTTATCGTAATCTCGGGAAATAATTAGGCCAAATCCTGCAGCGCGTTAGTTCCTGCTGCTTTTTATTCGCCCACGGGCTAATACGTGCATAGTGCATTATATAAACTAAACCTAATGAATTATTACACAAGAGCAAAGTGACTTAAGTTATCCTGTACTCAAATTGAGTTTTCTGTAATTTGCCTTTTGTTAGCACGTATGACAGGTGTATACCTATATGTATTGCAGTCTATACATATATGTGTGCTAATTATAGACATGTGGCAAGCTCTAGCTGAAGAAACTTCAACTTTATATTGTTCAGCTTTTTGACTAATCTAGCAGATTTCATCTCACTTTCTTGTTTTTCTTCTTTAAAATATATTAATTTTAAGATAAATTTTTGTTCAATATTTTGAGTCGATCGTCAATATTTGTTAGATAATCCTATAAATCGTTTAATTGTATTCGCTGCTCCCAACAAGTAAAAACAGTACACATTATAATCTATTTATAGAAATATATCACACAGGCACATTTTTGTTCGCATGTGATTTGACTTGATTAGTAATTTGATCTTAAGCCTACATGGCGATAAGACCTACATGTACATACACACTATTATATATTAATACATAATTGAAAGAATAATATTTACTATGTATGGAGGTTATATAGGATCAATTTTAGGTCTTCAATGTTAATTGCATAATCTAAAAATATAACAATAATTTAAATTATTTTTACCCGCAATTTTCTATTACCGCGGTGTATTCCATTTGATGCATGCACAATTTCTTTGTGTGTGTATTTTTTCTTAGGCATTATTTGGAGTACAGTATTATATATATGATGTAAACTCAATATACTGTAAATAAATTTTGACCTAGCTGCTATACATTTTTCCATAAAAAAAAGTTCTACTACATATATACAGAAAAAATAATATAATTAGGCCTGATATAAATGAGGATATTAATTAGGGTGTTATTTTTAGATCTACCATAATAGCGTTGTAAAAATATTATAATTATATAATGTTTTTAAAAGAATTATATCCATAATACACTAGAAACATAATGTACGTACTGTATACATAATATACTAGAAAATTGAATTGTGTATTTAAATTCAGTTAATATGATATGGTGCTTAAATAAATAGATAGGGCACATAACATGCTTTATGATGGGTATGCTTTTTACTTCTGTCTCGTGTGTGTACATATACACACACACACGTCTATCATATTAATAGACGTAAGAAAATATATTATTAATTTTATTATCAAATAAAAATATTAAAATAATTATTTTATTTATTAAACACCAAGGTGTACTTATACATATATATTTACATTGCACTCTATACGTCTACATTTTGGCATATTGACTTAATGATAGGGTCCAAGATGGACAATGAAGTAAGTGGTACCTAGTACATAGGCCACCACATAACAAACATACACATTTATCATTACACTCGTGACATTCTTTAATCTGACATATTACATGGTAGAAACCATGCACCGCATAACGGGTAATAACATGCCTGTCTGTACAATTTGGGCCTTTCCACCCCATAAATTATTGCAATCAATTATTGTATACTCAGCGGTCCCTAAAAAATTATATAGTAGAAAGTCAAAACCATGGGTCAATCATGAGTTATATCAACTGAAAAAATACTCCTTGTATATTTTACACAAACTAAAGCAAATTAAATTTAGAGACCAGGACCTTTTAAAGCACTTTGCTATTGTTAAAAAGGAATATAAAAATTTGATTCAAACAAAAATTAAGTTATATAGAAAAGAAATAGAGAGGAAATTAGTCATCGCTGCAGAAAATGCTCCGTATACCTATTTAAAGAAGGACAGGGTTAACAAATTGCAATGTCCAATTCCAATGGATAAATGGGAAACACATTTCAAATCAATTCTCAATAATAACAATTTTTTGAATTCCCAATCCCTTAATTTATGTGAATTTGTTGATGCAATCTATATTTCTTGTAATTCATTATACAATGTTATCTCTAATGTAGATGTGGATCTGACTCTTAGGAAGATGACAAACAATAAGTCTCCTGGTCCAGATTGTATCACCAAAGAACACATTGCAGCGTTTAGCATCCAATGTAGTTCATCATATATTGCAGACTTGTTGAATCTTTGTATTAAAAATAGAAAACTACCTGTAGTATGGAAAACATCGCTGATATCTGTATTATACAAAGGAAAAGGAGATATTTTGGACACAAATTCATATAGGGGTATTGCTAATTGTCTTATTATGTTAAAAATGTTTGATAAGCTCACATGTAATAAAGTTTTTCATTTAACTCGTAATTTAATCCCTGATGTACAGTTTGGGTTTATGCCTGGGAAATCCACAATTCAAGCTGTTAGATATTTACATGATCATATTTTGAAAGCAGTCTCAGTTCCAGCAGGCCATACTTATGTAATTTTTATTGATTTCTTGAGAGCATTTGACATGGTGGATAGAAAATTGTTAATGCATAACCTCATCAATAATAAAATAATTAAGAATAAAAATAAATGAATTATAAAAAATAAAAAATAAATCCTCCAATTGGTGAAACTAATAAAAATACATTTTTAATTAACACTCCTGTCTTTTTTTCTTTTGTTTCAGTCTTCCACACCTAACAGCACAGTCGAGGCTTCGACAACCTCTTCTTCCCCAGCCTCTTGCATGGCGTCCAATAACAATGCACCAAAGTATGGCACGCGGGTGCCAAACCGCGTGTTTGTAGGTGGTCTTTCAGGTGACACAACAGAAGCAGAGATGGAAACTTTGTTCAGTAACTATGGACAAGTCAGCTCAGCTAAAATCATCAGTGACAGAGCAGGTGTTTCCAAAGGCTATGGTTTCATCACATTTGAGACTGAAGAGCAAGCTCGTAACTTACTCAAGATGAGTGAAGTCTACCTAAAGAACAGGAAACTAAACATTGCTCCAGCCATCAAGAAGCAGGTTAGCTTTAAAAACATTGCTATGTTACAAATATATTGTATTATATTTCCCATTTTGTTGTTTCACTTGTTTTGTTTTTTATTGTTATTGTTGTATTCATACGGTATTATGTTTTTATTTGTATAAATAAGGTTTATTTTTACATCAAATTTATGTTGATTATTATTATTTTATTAATTTGTTTTTATTTTCTTTTTCTTCTCCGTTCAATTTAACCTGTTTTTTTCCCCCCATTAAATTTTCTATCCAATATTATCCTACCCTTGTATCTTTAGTACGACGTATGTGGATCTTTGCAGTCACCCTACGGACGTTCCTATGAGGTACCCTCACCCAGTGTGCCGAGTGGTTCTGTGTACTACTCAAGTGCTGGAGTACCATACACCATCCAGAGCAATGGCATGAGTTACTATCCTGCTGCTATGGTGGCAGCTCAACAAGAAGCATATAATGCTGCAGCTGCAAGCTATGCAGCTTCACAACCTCAGCCTCAGGCAGCTTCAGGATATGCAGGCTATCCTTACATATATCCTACAACACAAGCTGTATATACTCCTCAACAGTACTCTTACCAGACCATCCCGGTAAGTTTTATCAATTGGTAATGTCTCAAACAAAATAAATTTAATAATTTAAAATATGTAGACAGCAGAGCCTTTATTTTATGAAACTTGTTTATTTGTTAAAAAATAAATTTATTAATTGCTACATTCAGGAAGTAAACCACTGTGGTTAGGTTGATGATATAAAAGAAAAAGATAGATGAAGCCAACAAGAGCCTTACCATAGTGAAGAGATTCCCATAGTTTGACAAAAATCTTGCTAGCACAGAGATAAAATAATAATAACACATAATTGAATGTGTACATGTCTCTGTGCTAGCTAGATTACCGTCAAGCTAAGGGACTCTCTTCACAATGGTAATGCCCTTACTGGTTTCCTGTATCCTTTTCTTTTGTATTGCTAATAATGATTCATTATTACAATTATGAAGTTTTCTTTATCCATTCAATGTCATGCTTATAAATTTCTTTAACTCTCTATGTGACTTTTTCTATGTTTTTTTTATGCATTTAAAATAACAATTTTAGTAATTGTATTACTGTTTTGTTAAAAAAAAATGCTTTGTGGCTTTGCTGTACTACTTTAAAATCACTTTTTTTTTTTTTTTTTTTTTTTTTTTCATGTTAGCTACTCTTATATTGGAAAGTTTAAAACCCTCTACTGCTATCAAGGTTTGACTTTGATATTCAATAGAAGTCTGAACTTAAAAATACAAGAGTAGTACTTCATTTTGTGGGGTTTTACAAGTCGTGTAATTACTATTTCAAGCTAATTTTAACTAGAAAAAAATATCCTATTGGGCAAAACTGATGACAACAGGAGACTCCAATTTTGGGTTTGATTCATTATTTGATTAGTTTATTCATCATATCATAATATATTTGTATGTTTTTATTGTTTGGGTTAGAGTGGGGGGGGGGGGGGGGGGAGAACAGTGGTTCTACATACATCTGCTTCTTGATCAATTTTCAAAATGAGGAATTGAATTGATTGATTGATTTTAAAGTTTCTTGTTTTTGTGTTCTTCTGCAGTAATATGCTGTGAACTATAAAATTTACAATTTACTTTGGTGTTTAAAGCAAAGTTAACGCTAAAAAAAAATTAAAAAAACAAAACTTCGTCTACGTGACTTAATATATTTCGTACTGATTGCAGAATTTTGTGTGTATTTATGAATCATCACTTAAGTAAATATGAAACATGTTAATCATATGGCAAGTACATCAGAATGGTTTCTTATAATTCTACTAATACTATTAAATTTAAATTAATAGTTTAGGTAGGTCTCTACATTAAGTAAACTTAATGAATAAGAATTCAAAAAGATAAATACTGATAATTTATTTATTTATTTTTCTCCTATTTCTTTACCTTTTCATTATTTAGTCACAAACCAGTAATGGTTATGTCCCTGAACCTGTTACCTACCTACCATCACCTGTACAATATGTTCTTATTGATAGAATGTATTGATTACATCAATCTACTCCTCTCTGCTCTCTGCATGCTGTGCAGCGCTTTAACATCCACAAATAACCCAATTCTAATAACAAATAATAATAATAAAAACACCACCATAATGTTCTCTAATATCAAGTGCCCAACATTCATTTCCAAATAAAATGTGTAAATATTTATTGAATGTTAGTTACTATACTGATTGGTAATTGGTTTTACTTTATGGTGAAAACTGAAAGAATGAAAAAAAAAAGTGGTGTTTGTCCTTCCCAAATCTCCTTTTATGTTAAAAAAAATATATATAGATACAGGTAGTTATAATATTGCTTTTTAAATATTGAGAAAAAATAAGTACGCTAAACTGTTGGAATTAAATTATTTTGTATCTAAATAAGCACTTTTTTCTGCTTGCCTGAATGCCTGAACATTGCCCAATGCTCATAAAATAACACTGAAAGGTTAGAAACTTGTTATCACCTGAGTAAAGGGCTCTGAAGCTGCACTGTCACAAACTGAACAAAGGGAGGGGCTTGGCTAAGTTCTTGAGAAGAATGTTGCTTGTGTGCGCGCTTAACTTAAAATATAAGCACAATTGGAAAGCTTTTAGTCAACTAGATTCTTGTCTATGTCTTTAGTTAAATAAATTGCTTGGATTTGATTTGCATGTACTAATGCATTTTAGTAAACTTGAATATTGATCATAACAAATTAGAACTAGTAAAGCTTTCTATTGTGCTCATGTTGAGGGTAGTTTACTGATTGCTTGCTTTCTTTTAAAAAAAAATTATTGTTTACCTAGTTTTTGTTTTTTGCTGACTTTTGTGCTGGTTCTATTTTAGCCCCCTGCTCTTCCTGATCCAAATACAACAGTGATGTACACCAGTTCTCCCACTCCACCTGCATCATGTATCACCTCTCCTATCCTGTCTCCTTCCATGCAGCTGCAGCATCAACATCAGCAGCAGCTTGGTCTAGGGATGAGCGACACTGTAACTTACACAGTGCAGCAACAGCAACCACAGCATAGTGCAGCAATGTCTGACACTGCAGGATACATTGTCAACATGCCCATGTCCATAATGTCTGGCAGCTCATCTGAAGTAGCCGTCGTGGATGACAATTCTGGTGAACATACCAATGCTTTGGTTAATATGGAGGAACCTCAACAAGTAAGTATGCTTTAATTAAAAGTTTAGATATCAATTAATATCACAATTTTCTGTTATTTTCAGGTTCCATACAACATGGGCCAATTGATATTAGACCCAGGTTGTTTTTCATCTCCACCACCTCCTACTTACTTGTTTCCTATATCTCCCAGTTACCATAACGAACTAGTTCATTTGAGTCCAACTTTCTGTTCAATTCTTCCCACTCCAATATGGAGTCCTTATGTACCACCTCCATTCATTCCTGAACCTCAAAGTGTAAATAATCACAACCCTGGCTTTTACCCTCGTCGTGGACGTGGAGGCCATCGTAGTGGTAGGGGCCGTAATCGTCAACCTCGAATTGACTGCCGTGGTGACTACCAACCACGTGTGCACAAACCTCGTAGGGAACTACCACCTCGCATGCACAACGTCCCACAACAACTCAAGCAACAAGACTTCACTCCCAATAATTCTGAGCAAGTGACTTTTCTTGCCATAGATTCAATGTGCAATAATTTTAATAATAATAATAACAATGACAATGGCTTTGTGCCGCCTGATCTGCTCAAGATGGTTCAGGATTTGCAAGTTAATAATTAATAATAATAAAAAATGCTTCCATTGTCGTATTTGTAACATGATGATAATAGTATCGTCTTTGTAAGAAAAAAAAATTAGCATGAAAAATATGGCCTAATATAAATTTATAACGTAACAAAGATTTGACAAAACACTTTTAAATATACATGTACTTATATTTTTTCTCATTCCATTTCAAAATTATATTTAATGGCCTGTATTTTTTTTTCTTTATCTCTAGTATTTTTAAGGACTTTTTAATGTTAAGTTTGTAACTAAACTAAACAAAAATATAATATAACTAATTACATCTATGTTAGTGCAGATACTAGATAATTTTTACTTACAAAAGAAATATTTAAAGTAAAATATGTTAAGTTTTATTCCCACCAAAGACTTAATTTCTGGTAAAGACCCAGCAATATCACACCATTATTTGCTCAGTCTTTATGAATACTTTTGTAGGTTAAATTTGATCTCTTGTTTTGCTATGTTAATCCCATTAATTAAAATATATATTATATATAAACTGAGCATGCTGGGGTCAAAATGTAAAAACCTTTGACCTGTGGACAGATAATTATTAAACTTTGAAAAAAAAAAAAAAAAAAAAAAAATCTGACCACACCCAACTTGCCTGCCATAACTCTTTTTCTTTGTATTGTAGAGTTCTTAAGTTATTATTTAATAAGGGTATTATCATTAATCATTTACTATATGTTGTTACTATTGTTTAAAATTTTATTTTAAGTAGTTTTTAGATTTCATCAATTTCATTCATAATTTTTACTTAAATTATAATATTTGTAAGAAAAAAAAAAAAAGAAAAAAAAAGTATGCATTAATATGAATAGTTCTTGTCATTATTTACATATAAATTCATAATAGGCATGAATTAATATATATATATATTTAAATGTTAAATGGTGCAAAAAGTAAAATAATATTAATATGTTATTACCTATACATGCTTTATGGTTGTGTCAAAGTTAAATGTGTTGATGTGCAATTTTTTTCAATGGGGGAGGGGTCTCTAAAGTGATAAATATAAAGACAAACAAAAAACAATTGTCACTCAATAAATAAAAGTGGCAAAAGTGTTCAGTGTCTATGAGCTTGAAGGATTATGGATTGTGTTCAAAAAGAAGAAAAGAAAGGGACCATGTTGATGCTTTTTTTTTTTTTTTTTTTTTTTTTTTAATTATTTTTAGATGTGCTGCCCTAATGAAATTTTGAAGTGTCAAATAACACACCTGCAATATAAAAATTTGACACACCAAAAAATAATAAATAAACTTAAAAACAGTGGACATTACATCAAAAATGCAAACAAGAATTTGATTCAAAAAGTCACAATAAAAAAAAAAAAAAAAAAAAATGTTGTACCTTTTAGTTTCCCTTTTCAAAATTATTGTGATAAATTTAATATAAAATGTGCAATTGACCCTCCTCTCCCCCTCCCACTCATTTTAACACCATACTTTGATATTTTAATACACTGTAAATTATTTCTACTTCTATACACATGTTATTCCTTTAAATATCTTATAAATATATGAAAGAAAGAAAAAAAATGTCCAATTTTGCTATTACTCATAATTTGCAGTCACAAGTTTAAAATAATAATAATAATAATAATTACCATCATACACACATTGATTTTATTTCTGCACATTAAAAAAATTATAAATTTTATTTGTTTAAATTTTTAATGAAGAAAAAAGTAGATTCTGGTGTGTGAATGAAGTCATTTTTGTATGTTTTGCATGAAACCCTTTTTAATCCTAATTTATAAATATTTAATTTATGTTTTTCATATTTTCTACAGAATTAACATTTTGGATACGTTATATACACATGTTGATTGCAGGTAAAGTCTATAAAGAGTAAAATCAATATTGTAACCTATGTTATTTATTTGATGTGCAAGTTGTTACAGTGTTGATAATACATGGTGATTTTTTTTTTTTTTTTTTTTTTAAGTTGTTAGATATTTGATTTTTTAATCATCATATTTGTCAATGTTTTCAAAGTAATAAGTTACTTTTAAATTTAGATCTAGATACATATTATAAATATAAAATAAAAATATTTCTATATTATGGTAGATATAGAAATTAATATAATATATGTACGAAACTGAGATAACTATCATACAAAAATGTGTTCAAAACAAAGTATGTATCAGAAATGTTGCAAGATTTACAAGGTAACTAATTTTTCATGAAAAGTAATAAACCATGTATCATATCAACATTGACCTTGTAACTCGGGTGAACTTAATAGTTTAATAATAATAAGTCTGTATCCCTTTCCATTGACTAATCAAGGAACAACTGTTTTGAGGCCGACGTTAAGCAATTTCACTTACA
Organism: Ecdyonurus torrentis; assembly: GCA_949318235.1. NCBI lineage: Eukaryota > Metazoa > Arthropoda > Insecta > Ephemeroptera > Heptageniidae > Ecdyonurus > Ecdyonurus torrentis. The sequence goes on along the minus strand of OX439131.1, from coordinate 40,286,338 downwards.
TCTTCTGTTTCGACGTACTACGCATCCGTAATATGTTGAAACGGAAGCAGATGTGAGCAAAATAGCTTAAAGCCCTTGTCAAGTTACTTTTTTATCATTTAAAATACTAGATTTATAATTACCATACCTTATTATGATTTTGTATTTATTTTCATGTGTTTTCACTTTGACTGTTATATCATGTATCTGACGTCACAATGTACCTCCGTCAATCACAGTCACCGCTATGGTCATGTGATAAATTTAAGCTCCTCCCTCAAGTTCTTTACCCCTATCACGGCTCCATCGGTACATTGTGACGTCAGATGCGGGAAACAACCGTCAAAATGAAAATAAATACAAAATCAACGTGTTGGTGTCTAATTCATGGATAATAAGGTATGGTAATTATCAATCTAGTATTTTAAATGATAAAAGGGCTTTAAAGTCGGCCTCAAAATAATTGTTCCTTTATCAGTCGATTCCTTTTTTTTTTTTTTTTTTTTTTTTTTTTTTTTTTTTCCCTTATTCTAGTAACCCACCTTTTATTATTGATGTAGCCTGAGTGACACACTAGTCCTTGAGCTAGCTTTTATATATTTTTTCCCCATGGCTGCAATATTAAATATATAAAACAATATTAAAAATGCAGCAATAAAATTCAGCAAGCTCTTTGTTAAAACAAAATACATAAAATAAATAAATAAAATAATAATTTAATGGTTGTGACTGCTGAAGAATTGCAAAAATTGTAATGTGTGCCTTAATTCTTGCTCATGGCAACTGTAAAGACATTGTTATTAATAATATTAATAATAATTTGTATTTGTCATAATAATATATGTTAATTGTTTAAAATATAAGATTAAAATAATATATAACCTATAAATGTTTAAGTAGGTACTATAATAGAGGAGGTAATTTTTAGGGTTAATAAATACTGTAATGTACAATAGTAATAATACTATATTATATATTATTATTGTTATATATATAAATAATATATTATTAAAAAAAAATTGTTAATTCTTATAAAACTAGTGAGATGTTGTGATGTTTTGTGAAAAAGAAGTGCAAATGGGATGCTAATAGGTATGCAAGTTTATAAGAATATAATACATTATAATTGTTGTTATTACATATTTTGTTTTAATATATTTGGAGAAAAATAAAACAAAGCATTATAATAATATGTAAATGTTAATATTGATTAAAGGATTAATTGTAATAAAAAAAAAAAGTATATAATATATATATAAACATAATTAGAAGGGTAATATGGAAAGAATTTTTTAATAATGAAAGTTATGTAGGTTAGAGTAAGGCAAATCATTGTTGTTGGGTACTTTAGATGCCCAGGTCCTCTTATTATCATATTAATATTTATTACAGCTATACACCAAGACTGCTTCTCAGCTAAAAAAAAATGTAATTAATAATTAATTAAAAGAAATGTACTTTGCTTACTTCAGTGTTTTATGTTGATTAATTTTTAATATATAATGTAAACTATCATTGTTACTACTGGCAAAAATGTTATACTGTTTCTAGTTTAAAGTTAATTATTTGATGTATTTGCTTTCAAAATTAATGTCGTGTCTTTTGTGTATTACATTTTTTTTTTTAATCTATACCTATATATGGTGCTAAGAAAGGTTCTAAAATTTTGTTGTTATTTGGGCATTGAAAACTTATAGTAAATTTTAGAACTTTTCTATCACAATTTTTCAACCCTAATATGTTTCCTATTTTAAAAGATATTATCGAAATTAAGAGCAACCCTTGGCATTCTCATTATTCCTGAAATAGGTCATGTATCATGATCATTATCTTGAATAAAGCAATAATTATAAAAAGCCAGGAAGTAACATAAAAATAGTAGGCCTAATTCTAATAGCAGCTATGATATTATGTTGCAATATCACACCATTTCCCATATTCCACTGAAATGATATAAAATGATCAGCTTTGTTAAAATATTGCAGCTGATTTTCATAAATGAGCCTCCAGACTGATTATATATTTTTGTTTGCCCCTCAAGCTCTCAATAAGCCATTTTGTTAATGTAAAAAAAAAAAAAAAAAAAAAAAAAAAAACATTGACTGTATCCCATTGTTATTGGTATAGAGATGAAGGTAAAAATATTTGTCAATCCATTCATGAATATGGGGACATTAGAATCTAATATATATGGTTTAAATTTATTCATATGTAACCATATAACTTTTGAACTATATTGGATTCTATGTATTAGGTGTTGTTTTTGTCAAGTATCTACTTGAATTTTGTACTTATCAATGATATCTACAGGTTTAAATATAAAACTTGGATAACTTTATACTATGTAGTTGGCATAGGTTTGATCAAATAGGTGAATGATGAATTGTATGTTGGATAAAACTATTTGTCTCTTGAACTGTGTAATCTGCACATTGTGAAACATATTAGCTGGCATCTGAACAGAATGTCGTCTAAAAAGCTTCCTATATTTAAATTTAACCTCTTTTAAGTTAATTCATTCCTTAAAATTCAATGTACCATAAAAATATATACATATATAAAAAAAATAAAAAAAAAAGTGGAGGCTTAAAAAAATATGAATTTCTCATTTATGTGTTCATTCATTCAAAAGAAATAAAAAGTAGACAACTTAACTATTTTATGTCCCAAACATATAAACATGTATTTATATACTGTTGAAGTCACTAAATATTATATTTTACGCTCCCTAAAAATGGTGACTTTTTTTTTCAATAATTTTTTTGGCCATTTACTTAAATATATATGCAGTACTTATACAAAGTCACCTAATTAAAAAGAAAATCTTATGTCAAATATTGGTTTATTTGCACTTTAAAAAGGGGGGGGGGGGGATTCAGTAAAAAAAAAAATGATATGTTGCCGTTACTAAATGAACTGACTAGTTAATTGACTGTTCAAAGGAGCAGCTATCAGTCGTTCTGATCAAAAATTATACCATATATTGAATGTTAAAAATGATGCAATGTTTACATGTAGATATTTATATAACAAGGGTGCTTCAAGGGTTCTTCACTTTATGTCCACAGTCCACTTAACCTTGCTGAAAGGGGGAAAAAAAAGTGCGATTGACGCAGAATTTTGGATTTTTCTGTTGCGTGTAATTTGGAGCAAAAAAAAAAAAAAAAAGTTTTAAGGTCAAATGGACTTTGGACATTATAGCAGAGAGTACCCTTGATATAAAAATTATATCTCCCATGTTGCGTCCAAAGGGGGAACTTACATTTGAATACTTTTTCGCAAAGAGCAAACTTGCATTTGGCTACATTCGATGCTCGCATCCACCACAAGCTTAACATGTAAAACCAAGTGCAAGTACACCCTTTGTGTTATTACATTATTAAAAATACCACTAATAATAATAAATAATAATAAAATATCATTAATAAAAATGCAAGTACGCCCTTTGGACACAACAAGGGCGATATAATGTTTTACTTGCACTTCTCTATTGTCAAACTCATTTATACATAAGTCAGTAATTTCTTGGTCGTGAAATATTTAAGTGGTTTATGAATTGACATAATTGACATAAGAAATGCATATAAGTGGTAGAAATCTTGTAATTTTTCTCTAACTTGTATGCTCAACATGTTCAATTGTATGTGTTCCTTTTTGACACAATAATGGCATAAAATATAATTGTTTAAAAAAATTCTCATTGGAATAAATAAATATATTTCCAATTAACTAAGGAATACTAATTATAATGCAATGAGATTTATTTGAACAAAGCTCATATTACAGTGCCTATATGTTATCACTCTGTGCCAATTATTTATGTGGCGTACTGTAATTTGATCATATTATAAATGTTGTTTATATGACGTACAATATGTGAATAATAATTAAACTGAAATCTATGTCTAATTTTTGTTGTATTTTTATTTATCCATCCCCTGTAGAAAAATTATCCAAAATAATGTAATATCATTTTTATCTAATTATACATTGATATTTTTTTAACAATCCTCATTTACATTCTTTTTTTTTTTTTTTTTTTTTTAATTGCCTTTTTTTATACATTAAATTATATGTATTTTTTTATTTTTATTTTTACTTTTAGAGAACATTCAGGATACGCGTTGCTCCGTTCATAAAATTTTAAACCGCTCGCGCAAAAAAAAAAACAACTTGGTCGGTCGTGTTGTATTTTTTTTTTTTTTTTTTTTTTTTTTTTTTGCGACTAGACAAGAATGCTGGCACCACTCACGTGTGGAGCAGTGTCCGCAATCTGTGTCCACGTGCAAACTTTTTGATATCCATTTAAATGTACATCCTTAACTTGCTGAACTAAAGATATTTTAAAGTGGTCCATATCATGGGTGATACAAGGCATGGCAAGCAACTTTTTAAAGATGCAGACAATACACAGGAGGCGTAAGTAAAAAGATCAAATTTCCAGACACGTTTATATTGACAGCCACCGGCTGACATATTTTTACGATTTCTTTTTATTTAAATTAACTTTCTAAAAACTCAATACAATTTTAATAAAATATATTTATTCACCCATTTTCAGATAATTTTTAAGATGTGTCCTTCGGTATTTTTGTAATTTAAAATTAATTTGTAATTTTAAAAATCGAATCCTAGTTTCTTTGTTTTTGTATTATCCCGCTCTTGATGACTTTGCGGATTGCGATGCTCACTTGTTTCGGACGTCCAAAAAACCAAAAACATTCAACTTCTTCAATGTCTTTTTGTGTTGAATTTATTACAATTTTAACTTAGAAAACTATTTCACTTATACAAAATGGTTAAAACTCAGTATTTAGAATGTGACCAGGTTCAAAAGGTGTAAGTATTTTAATGCGTGCCTAATTTATTTACGTGAAAAAGCCTAAGAAATATGACAACTTTTTAGCCGTTGCGTGAACCAATCTTATATATTATGCAGAATAAAATATGTGTATTAGTATTACAGTTTACTTTCCGTAACTATTGATAATGTCAATAATTAAACGATATTTTTAAGTTTTTAAGGGTACACGCAGTTTATAGAAAAATTATTATAAATCGGGTTTAACGCTCAATGAAACGATGCACCAGCCACCATGTGTATGTATCACCCCTGCATCGCATCATCTTGGGTTGATGCATGGAGCTGTTTATTTTTGTGGTTCTTTCTGTCTGGGTCTGGTCTGGAATGAAAGAATGACACGCGATCTTAAAGGTCATAATTTATTGCATAAAACTGAAGATTATTTATGAAAGTTCATTTATTAAATATGGGGCCTCGATCTAATGTAGAAATACATATATGTACAGTACACTTAATTATTGCAACTAATCTACGTATACCGGTAGGTCGATAGTTGTGTAGTTTGTACCGATAGTATGTAAATCAAAAAACTTCTTGGCCGTATACAAATATAAGCCTAATGTAAGGAACTTTTTAGATTTACCATCGGTATATGTACATATATGGTAGATATGCCACTTTTCGGACACCTGAAAGTGAAATTTGAAAGGCAATAACAAAACATATAATCATCCCACAGTAACATTTATTATTATTAGCCCAAGAAAACCTTTGACATTACTGTGCTAGAAATTAAAGTGCCTATTATCCAACAATAGTGTTAATAAAATTGCTAAATTAACTAACAAACAAACTTTAAAACTTAAAGACGTAGAACACCTTGAACAAAAAACTTGCCTAATATCCTAACATACCCAAATATCAACATTATTTTGGCCGGAGTCATTGATTTCTAATTTATTTTCCATTTACAAAATGTCAGTTGCGGGTTTATGTACTACGTCACAGCTCGCCTGTTTCCGCGTGCGTGGACCAGGCGAGCTGTGACGTAGTAAACCCGCAACTGACATTTTGTAAATGGAAAATAAATTAGAAATCAATGACTCTGGCCAAAATAATGTTGATATTTGAGTATGTTAGGATATTAGGCAAGTTTTTTGTTCAAGGTGTTATACGCCTTTAAGAAACACACATCTACATTTATCGCAACTCCAGGTAAAAAAACACTTCTACATAGGAAAGCAGGTGTAGAAGTGTTTTATACCTGTTATCGTGATAAATGTAAATGCATGTTTTTATGACTATCGCGATAAATGTAGATGCGTGAAAGTAAGCAAACCCGCTAAAAGTAAAAGTGTGGTTTGGCCGCAACAGCATCGATATATAACGTTAAATATAATGTTATGTTGATGTTATGTAAAGCCTAGGGCAGTGGTCCTTCTTATCGCAGCAATAAGAGTTTGGACTGTGACAACTTTATGGATGCTATCCCAAGGGCGGAGCCTAAAGTGTGATAAGAAATGACCACAGTCTTGAGTTTTAATGTTCCCGCCTCTACAAAAATTCCCCAATTCTTGAAGTTTGGAGAAGACACTACACCCATTAAACTATCCTCTAAATATGATTCATATACTAGGTACAAGGCTATTTATTGGCAAAGGGATTGAGGAAAAAAGTAACATTTATGTTTATACCAACTGCATTTTGTCCCTTAAAGGCGTAGAACACCTTGAACAAAAAAGTTGCCTAATATCCTAACATACCCAAATATCAACATTATTTTGGCCGGAGTCATTGATTTCTAATTTATTTTCCACTTACAAAATGTCAGTTGCGGGTTTACTACGTCACAGCTCGCCTGGTCCACGCGCGCGGAAACAGGCGAGCTGTGATGTAGTAAACCCGCAACTGACACTTTGTAAATGGAAAATAAATTAGAAATCAATGACTCCGACCAAAATAATGTTGATATTTGGGTATGTTAGGATATTAGGCAACTTTTTTGTTCAAGGTGTTCTACGTCTTTAAATATAGGTATACTGTATATTATATTATGTATGAGTATGTTAATAAGTTGCTAAACTTTAACCAGCCGAATAGATGTTTTGTATAGAAATGTATTATTTTAAGTTATGTGGGTGATCATATCGTCGGGTTAGAGCACAAACAGTGTATCTACAAAATCAGCAAAGTAAAAATTCCTATTTTTTTGTATATTATTTTGAAATTTTGTTGCTTTTGTAGATACACGGTTTGTGCTCTAACCCAACGATATTAAACAAGATCCTTAAGTGGCTGAAAAGTGGCATGTCCGACATAATAAATATAATACACACTCTCACTTATTCCAGATCAATCTTGTTGCGATTAAAATGCCTATCTCGTATTTTGTCAGGCGAAGCAAAATACAAGATAGACATTTGTTTGCTACACCGATATATAGGCATTTTATGTCCTACACAACAACAGTAACGCCTGAGAAAGATTAGCCTTAATTAATATTCAACTAGTTTTTTGTGATGTTTACTCTAGGCATTTCATTCTGCATAATATGTACTGTGCATACAAAAAGTCAATAAATTTGTAATTTTTACATATTGCCATATTAATTTGCTGTGCAAGTAAGAAATTGAGTCAAAAAATTAAACATAGGAATACTCCAAAGGAAAACATTTCAGAGATTAATGGAATGTATGTATACTCGCAAATTTAAAAATAGTAATACAGTATTATGTTTTGTTTTTTCAGCACTGCCCTCAAGTTTGAGGTTTTAAAGAGGGAAGATATTGAGCTGCAGTCTCATATTCAAGTTGTTGCTACTAAAATGTACAAAGATGAACAACGCAATCCTGTTCCGTATTCTGCTCTTGATCGCAGACTTGTAAGTTGATCTAGTTTTATAATGTATAGGCCTATTATTAAGAATGACTAAAAAGTTATTTATCAATTTAAAGAAAAAAAAAACATCGCGGTTAGGATCAATAATAAAGAAAAGGATAGAATTACCAGCAAGAGCCTTACCACAGTAGAGATTCTATGGAGAGGTCAAAGTCTTGCATGGCACATGCAAGTTATAAGTTCATTTTATAACTGAGAGCTTTTGTCATAATATATTAATGACATTATCAATCAAAGAAGAGATTTACTTGAGCACATCACTGAGCAGTGTCTTCTCTTGTCACTGTGCCATGCAAGACTTCAACCTCTCTATAGAACTTTTACTGCGGTAAGGCCCTTGCTGGTAATTCTATCCTTTTCTTTACAATTAAAGAGATATACTGCGTAGGTACTAATTTACTATACAGTATTATGCTCGGTAAAAAGTATATCATATATGTAATTATAGGCCTATTATTATTATTTACGGTAACTGCTGAAGTAACTGAACTAAACACTCTAGAATGATAATAATACTGCATGACTGACTCTGGAATAATTGGAACTGTCAGTAGATAAACTTTTAATATTTAAATTGCTCATAAATTGAATTTACAGGGTACAAGTAGTAAAGACCACAAATGTGATACTTGTGGTAAAGCAGTTTTAGAATGCCCTGGACATTGGGGTTATATTCAACTGCAACAACCTGTCTTCCACTGGGGTTACAATAGTCAAGTAATTAACATCCTGCAGTCTATTTGTAAGGTAAGAATTATACAATTTCTCAAAATAATATGCAAAACATTTAAGACGCATCTCATTAGAACAAAGCAATTTATTTACATTTTATTTTACTTTGGATAGGAATGCTCTCACGTGTTATTAGATATGGATAAAAAGCACAAATATAGAAACATTATGAATTCAATTTCATCGTACATTGCTAAGAAGAAATATCGCAAGGAAATTCAACTAATTGCCAAGAAGAAGAGCTCATGTCCTAACTGTTTTGCAATTAATGGTGTGGTCAAGAAGGGTCCAGGATTAATGAAAATTATTCATGATCAGTATCGTAATTGTTCCAAGAAAAAGAAAGAAGAGGCACTAAGAGAGCGTATAGGTAACTATTACTTCTTTTCTGTATTCATATATAATATGTAAATATATGTAAAGATGAACGGGAAAAAAAAACACAGCTAGATTTGAAAATGTTGGGAATTGAAAATTGAGCGGTTAACTAGCAGGGATGCCTTTTTGCTTTTAATTTCAGACAGGGTTAGAATATTTTTCTCTCTCATGCAAGGTGTTCTGTAAATTAACAGGTCAATTTCCTATTCCCCAAATTTTCAAATGATCTTTGTTTTTCTATCCTCTTTTTATCAATTAATTATCACAAAGCAGATTTCGTTCCTCAATTATCTGATTTTCATTCTTGTTGTCTATTTATAGTTACTTAGTACCTATTTATACGTTTCAGTGGAGTGGACAGCTATATTAGGCAATGAAGAAGAAGCAAAGAGAATTGCCAATGTGATGATGTCTAGCACCCTTAATGCTCGTGATGTGTATCACTTGTTCAAGCGAATTCCAGAGGATGACATACCTCTTATTGGTATGCCCAATACTCAGCGTCCTCAAGATCTAATCCTCACTGCTGTTCCAGTACCACCTATTGTCATCAGACCCTCTGTCAACTCAGATTTTAAATCTGGAACGTAAGTTAGCCACCTGTTGATTTTTTTTTCTACACTACCAAAGGTAGTTAAATTATTAGAGGGTAAATTATATGTGGGTTGGTAAATAGTCACTCATCTTTATCATCAGTTTTATGAATGTTAATATCATGCATAGGCCTATTTATATAAAGACTTACGAATTAAAAAGCTCCTTACAAATGCATATTGCCATCAGAAAAAGTACAGTATATAAAACATTGATGTCATTTTATAATGTATCATATGCATAAATTTTAAATTAGTTTATAAATACCTTGATTTGCCCATACTGCACTACTTTGCTAATATTTCCCTCTTCAACAGTACTGAGGATGACATCACAATGATAATCAATGAAATTGCATTTATAAACGATGTGATGAAAAAACATGAAGCAAGCAATGCAAAACCAAATATGATATTTGAAGACTGGGAATATTTGCAAATCAAAGCAGCTCTCCTTATCAATGGTCAAGTGCGAGGCATTCCCATTGACAAGCAGGTAAATTAACAGTTCAAAAAGTATGATGCATGTGAATGTCACTTTATAGCTTTTTTTGATAATTACAGCCACAAAAAAGTAAACGAGGCTTTATCCAACGTTTGAAAGGCAAAGAAGGTCGTTTCCGTGGCAACTTGTCTGGCAAGAGAGTGGATTTTTCTGGTAGAACTGTTATTAGTCCAAACCCAAATCTTGAAATTGATGAAGTAAGTATACTGAAATCTTTGAAACTATGTTTAATTCAATTTGGTAACTGTTATAAGTAATTTATTAAAAACATAATAGGTACTGTAATTATTTAATTTATGTTTTCTAGGTTGGAATCCCAATGCATGTAGCAATGACACTCACATACCCTGAGCGGGTGACGACTAATAATATAGATTGGCTACGTATCCTGGTTACTGCAGGTAGCAGTAAGCACCCTGGAGCCAACTACTGGAATCGAGGCACTGGACCAAATACCA
>OX439131.1:40080013-40275791 GCA_949318235.1 Ecdyonurus torrentis | reverse complement strand
ATACCAATAGGAAAGATCTCAAATATGGAGATCTTAGAAGTATTGCTCAGAAACTCAAGGTTAGTTTATGATTTTTAATGATGGTCAAATTAGAAAACAAATTTGCTTATCCTGGAAGCTAATTTTGTGAAATAAAATTCATTTAGCCTGGTGATGTTGTTGAGAGACATTTACAAGATGGTGACATTGTGCTGTTCAACCGCCAGCCTAGTCTGCACAAACTTAGTATTATGGCCCATAGAGTTAGTGTGCAGAACACAAGAACCTTCAGGTATGAAACAACACCTTATGATCAATGTGATATTATAAATAAAAGGAAAGGATAGAAATAGTTTTTACACAGCATCATGCTGAAAAATCAAAATAAGCTATCGCGTGGCAAAAGTGATAGAAAAAAATGCCTGAACCTAAATTATGAGTTTTTATGGCCCGTCCTCTAAAGCATTCCCCTATGCTTTTAACTACTAAAAAATAAGTTAATTTTGAAGTCATAATGTAGCTGTGAATGTAAACTTCTTACTTGTTAGTATTACTGAGTGAAATACTTTATGCTGTGTGTTACTCTGTATTTGTAAGTAGGTTACATTCATATTATCTAATTTTTTCTTTAAAATTAACCCAGCAATTGAAAATATTGGAGAATGCTCTAGTTATGAGGAGCGGCCCATAATAACCTTTAATTTATGTTTCATCATATTGACATTGTTGCAAAAGAAATGTGTAACGCGAAGCTATATGTGTAAGTCGAGCGCCATCTCCATTATGTTCGGGAACGACTTACACATTTTGCTTCGCCTGACAAAATATGAGTTGTACATTTTTTTCGCAACAACGTCGATATCTTCCCTTTGTTTTCTACACGTAATAGCTAAGTGATGATGTTACTGTTGCTATCTTTTCCTTTACTATTCCATCACTATCGGCATTTTTTTTTTTTTTTTTTTTTTTTGTTTATTCGTTTGTATATTTTACACATTTTAGCTTCAACGAATGTGTATGTACCCCATACAATGCTGACTTTGATGGAGATGAAATGAACCTTCATGTACCACAAACAGAAGAAGCAAGAGCTGAAGCCTTGATTCTCATGGGGGTAAGATTATAAACTAGTATTTGTGCATGCTTTTAAGATTTGCATCTTTTATTTCCCTCCACTTTATTTAACAACAGTAAATAAAATTTATTGCAGAATCAAACCAATCTGTTAAATTCTATGCTATTATATCACTGTATAATTAGGAAAAAAAACTGTGTGGTTTTTGATACTAAATAAAAAGAAAAGGATAATGGGGAAAAAAATCATTACACAGCTATGATGCGGAGAAATACGCCTAGCCTTAATGTGTATTTAGGTGAAAGAATGATTTGTTATTCTATCTCATATATGCACATTAAGGCCACATGTATTTCTCCTCAGTATAGCTGTGTAATGATGTTCTTTATAATTGTCTATACTTTTTATTATTGCTATTTTAGAAGTGTAACAAGAAAGTAGAAGTGCTTATATTGTTTTAAAAACAGTATCCCTACAATAAAATGCCCAACTTTATTTTTTACAAATGAATACAGAATAAGTCCAACTTGCTGACACCTCGCAGTGGAGAGTTGATGATTGGAGCAACCCAGGACTTTCTCACTGGTGCATACTTGTTAACACAGAAGGACAACTTCCTCACACAGGACGAGTTTTGTCAGCTTGTCAACTCATTCTTAGCTGGTAAAGATGCAACATTGCATATTGACATACCTCATCCAGCCATTGTCAAGGTAAACAGGCTATAAATTATACTTTTTAAGTTCGTACTAACAATATCAATTTGCATTTATTTAGCCCCGAAAAATGTGGTCAGGCAAGCAAGTGTTTAGTGTGTTGTTGAAACCAAATAAAAAGTGTCCAGTCAAGTGTAATCTGAGAGCCAAAGCAAAACCATATAAAGGCAACAAAGAAGAGCTCATTCATGATGATTCATGTAAGTATTTTTGTTTTTAATTGCACAGCATTTTGTATTTTTACAATAAAACTTCATCACTGATTCTAAATGTTTGTAAATACCTGGTACATAGATGTGGTGATTCGTAACTCTGAGCTGCTTGCTGGAGCCCTGGACAAAAGCCTGTTAGGCTCAGGAGGCAAGAGCAATGTCTTCTATGTACTGCTACGTGATTGGGGAGAAGATGCAGCGATCAGAGCCATGGCAAGACTTTCTCGACTTACATCATGTTTTCTTATGAATCGAGGATTCTCTATTGGCATTGAAGATGTTATGCCTGATGTGAATCTGGTAGCAACCAAGCAGAGTCTGGTGCAAGAGAAGTAAGTTGAGACAATGTAGCAAAACAGAGCTACAATATTTAGCTAAGCAATTAAAAAGGTAAGGTAGGTTAAAATAATTTGATTGAAAAAACAAGTATAATTGAAAAAATTATGGGAAGGGGGGAGGGAGAAAAATTCCTTGATATGATATGCTGATAGTAAAAATATATTTTAGGTACACAGCATGTGACAAGTTGATTCAGCAGCATCGAGACAACACATTGGTGTGTATGGCTGGCTGCACCCTAGATCTAACTTTAGAAGCAAAATTGCTGGGAGAACTCTCCAGTATTCGAGAACAAGCTGGCAATGCTTGCTTACGAGCTTTACCCAGACACAACAGTCCTATGATCATGGCTAACTGTGGATCCAAAGGTATATTATTTTAAAAGTATGACTTGCTGGAAATGGACTTGCTTGTATGTAAGGCTGGTTTATGAGCTAGCAGGGGAGGAGTTATTTGTAACAGCACTACAACAATTGACATTTAAACTATTAAAAACAGATAATTACATTAAATTTGTTAAGGATAGACTAAGTAAAACTGAAGATATCAGCCTGGACTTCTATAATACCCCTGCATTTAATATTAAGGGGTGGAAAGGCCCAAACTGTACAGACAGGCATGTTATTACCCGTTATGCGGTGCATGGTTTCCACCATGTAATATGTCAGATGAAAGAATATCACGAGTGTAATGATAAATGTGTATGTTTGTTATGTGGTGGCCTATGTACTAGGTACCACTTACTTCATTGTCCATCTCGGACCCTATCATTAAGTCAATATGCAAAAATGTAGACCTATATAAATATGTATAAGTACACCTTGGTGTTTAATAAATTTAAAAAAATATATATCTTTTATATCGATGTGGCCGCGGCCAAAAGACGTAACTGTATTTCAAGGTCGCCCCACAAAGGGCGTATCTGCAAATCTGGCCACTTTGACAAAGGGCGTATCTGCAAATCTGGCCAAAATGGTTTTATTGTAAATTTAGAAAAAGTGTGATATTATACACGTGCTCTAAACATTTTAGGCCTTTCTGAACTTTTTTTCTAATTTAATATGTTAATTAATTGTGAGCGCTTTCAGTGAAAATCATATTGGCCAACGAGCGCATCAAAAGGCGGAACTGCATTTACAGCGCTGCCAACAATAAAATATTGCAACTAAATTCTGAATGTTTATTTACTATTATAAATTAAGGTACCATTTTAAAACTAAGGTTTTTTCTTTTTAATTCAGTATGGAAGAAATACAAAATATTCCAACAATCCAAAATTTTTAAATGCACTTTTTTCTTCTTTTTTTTTTCTTTTTTTTTTTTTTGGTAGCTATTTTGACGTGAACAACTGTGAATAAATAAATAAGTGAGAAATGCAGGAGCCACAATGATGATTTTTTTTAGAGCCCTGATATCATTAGTAAATCCCTGAATTTTGTCTCTATATTAATATTAAATATATTAAAGTAATATATTTGGACCTACCAAAAATGGTAAATATTAAATTTAAATAACACAAAAAAAAAAAAAAAAAAAAAAAAAAAAAACATTAAAAAAAATGCTAAAGAAATATGCTAAATAATTATATTCATGATATTCAATTAAAAAACAATCAAGAAACATTAATAAATGGAAGATTTTGAAGAGGTGTTAAAAATTTACAGCATATATTTGACAAATTTAATATGTAAAGCTTAGTTTTCAAAATAAACGTCATTACTATACTTATCAAAGAACAAAATATGACGTTACTAAAACATTTAAATTACTTTTTCTCATTGTAATAATGTTATAATTAGTTTTTTGTCTCTCCTGTAAAATAACGAAAAATGCAGTTACGTCTTTTGCTGTAAACTGGCCAAAGGCAGATATGTCTTTTGCTGTAAACTGGCCAATTGCAGATACGTCTTTTGCTGCAAACTGGCCAAATGCAGATACGTCTTTTGGCCGCGGCCACATCGATATATATATATATATATATATATATATATATATATATATATTATATTTATACAGTATAATTTTGCAATTTGTAGTTTCTAAATTAAGTAATTAAATTCCTTCTTCCAATGCATGTTATACTTGATAAATGGTGATAATGCTAATGTTCATTGAAAATGTTTTAAGGTTCTACAATCAACATCTCTCAGATGATCTCATGTGTTGGACAACAGGCTATTAGTGGCAAGAGAGTGCCTGATGGATTTGAGAACAGAGCTTTGCCTCATTTCCCACACTACTGTAAGTTTTGTTCTTACAGCTTTTTTTTTTTTTTTTTTTTTTTTTTTTTTTTTTTTTTTTTTTTTTTAATACATAATAGTCTACTTTGCTTTAGCATGTTTCACACAAATACTGTAATATTGATGCAGGATTCCTTAAATCTTCCCGTACAATTATATTATATTTAATACACAGAAAAGTTACAGAAAGACATGTGATTAAAATCAAGTAGGGTACATAGAAGAAACAGCTGGAAAATACAATTTAAAATTTTATGGTAATATTGTGATAAAAAAGTTTGCTTTTAATTTCCTTTTTACCTATCCAAAATAAATCTACCTTTTGTTGGCATATACCTGAACATCCCATTAAACCAAGGTCCTTTTGTTTTACCTTTATCTCACCTCTCCTTCAAATAATTGTAATACTTTTATCAACAAGACTGCAACCCACTGCTTTTCTTTACGAATGGTAAGAGTATGCTGACTGAGGATCTTCTACCATGTCCTGCAAAATATTAATCAAGTTAAGTATAAAAATTGAGGTACTAACTTATGGTGTGTACAGCCAAGATTCCAGCTGCCAAGGGTTTTGTCCGCAACAGCTTCTTCTCTGGGCTGACCCCAACTGAATTCTTCTTTCATACTATGGCTGGACGAGAAGGTCTGGTAGACACAGCTGTTAAAACTGCAGAGACTGGTTACATGCAAAGGAGACTCATGAAAGTAAGGGCTATGTTGGGCTGTTAAGTTTAGAATGCTTGTCATTATGAGTGTATTGAAATAATTGTAAAATCTCTATTTTATTCAAGTACTTCTGTTGTTTTAAAAGTTATAATTTCAGGGCTTGGAAGATCTCTGTGTTCAGTATGACAATACAGTGAGAAATTGTAATGGGACTGTTGTACAATTCAGTTTTGGGGAAGATGGACTGGATCCAACATACATGGAAGGTATGGTGTAATTTGCTATAGGCCTATGTTAAAATGATAATAAAAATAGTAATAACTTCTTGCACGTAAAATTTTATTCTTCCAGGTAAAGATCAACCAGTGGAGTTTGAACGTATCTTGGAGCATGTAAAGGCAAAGTCACCTTATCGAAGGGAAAGCGCATTGGACGGGGAGCAAATAATTCGTTTCACAAATGACACAATTAGACATGATCTAAAAGCATGTGGTGAAGAATTCAAGGAAAGACTGAAGTATGTACTTAATAATAGGATGTGTATCCTAAAGTATTCTTTACTTGTGTTAATAGTATAGCTTAGATAGGGATAAACTGTACTAATTTAGTGGTGCTATTTATGTTAATTAAGGAACTTCATGTACCAAGTAGCTGCCAGAATTGATCATCTACGTGAACTTCAGGGTGTTCGGCAAGGACATGTTCTTACTCCCGTGGAGCTGGAATTAGAGCGTCTCACTTTAAGTCAGTTAGTTGAGTTTGTTGAAACCTGCAGAGAAAAATTCTTGCAATCAAAGATTGAACCTGGTAAGTCCAGTCGTTGTACAAGCTATTGACTTACTATCAAGGTTAAGTTGTTATTGCAATTCATTCACTTAAACTTTAAATACAATATAATAATAAAATGTATTCTGTAGGCACAGCAGTTGGAGCTTTAGCAGCACAATCAATTGGAGAGCCAGGTACACAAATGACTCTCAAGACATTCCACTTTGCTGGAGTTGCTGCCATGAACATTACACTTGGTGTTCCCAGGTGAGAACCAAATTTGTTAGATTATAGGAGTAGAACTCCTTAAAATAAAAACTTGTCTAATATCCTAACATACCTAAATATCAACATTGATTTCTAATTTATTTTTCATTCAAGAAATGACAGATGTGGTTTTATGATATCAAATCGGGCCAGTGAGCTGTGACATCATAAAACTATATCTACCATTTCATGAATGAAAAATAAATTAGATATCAATGACTCCAGCCAAATCAATGTTGATATTTAGGTACCAGTATGTTAGAACATTAGAAAAGTTATTTGTTCAAGGTGTTCTACACCTTTATTTATTTATTTATTTTTTTTATTATTTATTTATTTTTTTTTTAATATTTATGTAGTCATATTTTATTACCTGCACTTTTTTTTCTTCCTCAGAATTCTTGAAATCATGAATGCATCCAAGGCCATGAGTACTCCTCTCATTGCTGCCAAGCTGGAAAATGATACCAATGAATCTTATGCACGTCTAATCAAAGGCAGAATTGAGAAAACAACCTTAGGAGAGGTAAAAATAACAAAGTAAATTAATAAATGCAAATTTACTGAATATTTTTTCTTTTTTTGCAGATAAGCAATTACATAGAGGAAGTAATTGTTGAAGATGAGTATTTCCTGCTAATCAGAATTGATATGAAGAGAATCAAGCTGTTGAAGCTGGAAATTAATTCCACAATTATTGCATACATGTGAGTATAAGAAGCAATGCTTTTGATATAAGTAGAATAATAATAACAGGTACAATGCATCTTGATGTCATAATTCCCAATTCCCTTGTGGGGGTGGGGCCAGGATGAATCCTTTCTGGTAATTTGGTTATGAACTGCAGGTTACCAGACCACAAGTCGTAAATAATAATAATGGAATATAAATATGTTGCAGGATTGAGGAAAGCAGCAAGCCTAAGATCAAGGCCAAAGTGGAACGTGTGAGCACAGGTGTGATCAAAGTAACTCCCAGAAGTGACGACAAGAGAGATCCTCAGGAGGTACTTCAGGAGCTGGCAGATGTCCTGCCTAGAGTGGTGGTCTCAGTAAGTAATGTAATATTAATCTTCTCGCATCAAAGTGATCAAAATGAACCTTTCATATTCTGCTGGAGTGGAGATTGTACACAACAATTAATTTTTTTTTTTTTTTTATTTATTAATTTCCACAAGATATACATACTCCAACCAAGGCATAGCCTTATCGGTCGGTTCAATTGATTACGAAAAATTCATAATAATAATTTATACATTAAAAAAAAAAAAAAAAAAAAAAAAACACGGACAAAAAACAGTAAAGTATTGAAGTAATTTAATTTTTTCCTATATATATATATATATATATATATATATATATATATATATATATATATATATATATATATATATATATATATATATATATATATAAAGTCAAAATTGCTGCTGGAAATTCATGATTGAGAGTCAGAATCAGTCAAGTGAATTTTTTTAGTGATATGCGTGACGGCCAATGAATGAATTGAAACAGGAACTGCCAAGATTGATTCTTGTTTCAGTTCAGGACCTGGGGTACTTAAGAAATACAATAATTGGAGGCTTAAATTTAAGACTCTCAAAATAAATAAATTATCATAAATTAGAGAGCTCATAAATTAGAGCTCTCTCTCTCTCTCTCTCTCTCTCTCTCTCTCTCTCTCTCTCTCTCTCTCTCTCTCTCCTCTCCCTTTCTTTTGGAAGATGAATTAAATATTAACAACCCAATTTTTTTAATCACATAAAATTATTAAAATGCAAGTACATCAGCTTCATGTATACTTTTGTAATAATCTTTGTTTTGTTTTAATTTTAGAGTAGCGTATTAATAATTTGAGTTTAGAAAAAAAAAATCAAGAGAAAAAAATATATATATTATGCGCCTCAAAAAGCCTGAGCTACCTGCCGTTCGACCTTTTACGGTATCGCCCAGCCGTTCCCCTGTGAAATGCGCACGAGAAAATGGGCGATACATTAGTGGTAAACTAAAACGATAAATTGGCTGAGGTTTTTTGAGTCAAGTATAGGTGACATTGTAATCAAGTATTTCTTAATGAAAATTTTGAATTAAAGATAGTTTATTATTTAAATTTTATTTCTAATTATTTATGAGATAAAAAATATATCAATTTCCTAGATGTAAATTACTAGATGTAGTTAGTTCAAATGTAGAATTCCAAAACCAGTGTAAATTTGAAACGTGTAGAAGTGCTTCTGCATCTCAAATCTGTAAAGTGTAATCATCTGCTATGGGATTTATTGAGTGTACTGTATACATGCTCCACTCTCAGAGAATTTGAAATGTTCATTTTGTTTACTTTGACTTGAGAAGATCAGTATATCACTCTCAGTTTTCTATACTGTATTAATTGTGTATACTATGTTGTTTTTGTTTTTTAAATATTAATTAAGCATAATGATCCAGGGTATATCCACTGTGAACCGCGCAGTGATCACCCACAGTGAGAAAGACAACAGTAAGCTGGAGCTTGCTATTGAAGGACAGGGTCTCCGAGATGTGCTTGCTACTCAGGGTATCAACTGGAGAAAGACATCATCCAACAACATCATGGAGGTGCGCAACGTACTAGGCATTGAAGCAGCAAGGTAAAATGCTAACTTAGAATCAATAAATGTAACAAGAATCTAATGCAACATATTATCTCTGTCTGTAGAGCTACAATTATTAAAGAAATACGTCTAACCATGCAAGACTATGGAATTACCCTTGATGTACGTCATCTCATGTTACTGGCTGATCTAATGACATCTCAAGGAGATATTCATGGCATGACTCGCTTTGGATTAGAGAAGATTAAGGAATCTGTACTTATGTTAGCCTCTGTGAGTATACGTTTGTTAGAAATATGTAGAATTGTACAAGATTATGGTGCTTTACAAAGGAGACAGAAAGACAGCATATTGATGCTTCTGCGTCAAAAGCGAGCATGTACACTTTCCAGCTTTGCAACAAAATAACTATATACACTATCAACTTTGTAACTGGACTAGCGGCCATTCACTTAACATTGCAGATGCTCGACAGTGGAAAGTGTAGATAGTCATTTTGTCGCAAAACTGGAAAGTGTAGATGAGTTTAGACGAGGAAACATAGATATATTAGTGCCACAATTTCAGGTAAGAATACAATTGTGTAGCAAAATATTAAAACTCAAATCTTGTCTCTTTTGTTAAGGGTTTATACCTTTTATTTGTTTTGTGATTATCTTCAAAATTAATTTTATATATTAAATTTAAAGGATAGGATAGAGGATATCAGCAAGGGCCTCCACATGTCAGGGGTTCCATATATATCCACAGTGAAGTTGTGTCTTTTAGTTTGGTGAAAATTCTTGTTAGCACAGAGGTAATGCATGACACATGTTAGATAGCTTTTGGCATAAGACTTCTGGCAATAATTTTGGCACAAGTTTAAAATAGTGTTTTATATACCTTATTACACATTGGTTTGTTCATTTTTCTCCAAGTCTGTAAGGACTAAAGAAGCTTCTTACATTTCTTTTCTTTTGGGAGTCTTGTACCAAAAGCTAACTAACTAACATGCATTTTTTATCATCTCTGCACTAACAAGAATTTTCCCCTGACTATAGGAAATCACTATACTATTGTAAAGCTCTAGTTGGTTTCCTGTATCCATACCTTATCATTTATTATTTCCAACCACAGTGGTATATTTTTATTGATTTATCCTTTTTTTTTTTTTTAGTTCGAGAAAACGTCAGACCACTTATTTGATGCAGCCTTCTATGGCCAAAAAGACACCTTGAGTGGTGTCAGTGAAAGCATCATCATGGGCAACCCTATGCCTATGGGAACAGGACTCTGCACTTTGCTCTACAAATATCCTTTTTAAGCAAATTTTAAAATATTTAGCCTTAATTAGACTTGTTTGAAAACCTCTTACCTTGCGCCCCCCAAAAAATGTACTATACCTTTTATAAAGCATGCAATAGGAACAGATAGGGACAAAATGCTTGCAGCCAGAGATTTTGGTCGTGATGATATTTGGATTGTATTTGCACAAGAATTCTGTCCTTTTAAATTCTTTTCACACAAAAAATGTCCTAGCAATGGCTAGTGAATTAATATGAACCCCCCTACCATTATGAATATCAAAATTAGAGAATCTCGCTTTGCATTAATTCATTAATTTTCAATACACAGTGCTCTAAATTGTCTTGCAAAACTTATATCATAAGTTTCGTTTTATTTTATTTTATTTTTTTTATTTTTTATTATTATTATTATTGCCAGTGTTTTTGATGTGCATTTTTATTTAAGTTTTTCCTTAACATTTAAATACAGCTACTATTCCAGAGCCACCTCCAGAGCAACGGCCTGTACTCCTAGACACTATTATGGAGAGTGTCAATTCCTCCGAAGCTTAACCATGCTATATAACCCCTGCCTCTTTCCCCTTTGTATATTACATCCCTTTCTAAATTTGATTCCCTTGAAATATTTTCATTCAAAACAAAATGACATTTTGTTTTCTAATTTTGCATTGTTAAAATACATTGTATTTGTATTGGTTCCTTTTTTTTTTATCTTGACATGTTTTTCAGTGCAGTTCTGTGCATGTTTTTTTTTATATAACTATATATTTGGATTATTTGTGATCAACAAATATACGCTTCATATATAAAAATAGGCTATGTACCTTATTTATTATCTTGGTATCATTTGTACAGAATCAGGCTCGGACTGGCCATAAGAGTTAGTCCGCTGGCTTTCCGTGATTGGGGGCCACTCTTGGGCTCCTTAAAGGGGCATAACGAGTATATTACATGGTATCATGGTATTACACCTACTTTTGAGACCCCTAGAGGGTGTTACACCCCTTTTGTGGATGAGTCTCCTTGAGGGCCAGACCACTCGGTAGAACAATAATAATAAAAAATAAAAAAAATCCTATTTTATGCTGAATAGAAAAACAATATGTGTAGCCAAATGAAATGGATAAGAAAATAGTTTCTTGATAAATAGAACTATTTTGCTAATTGTGTTTTTGTTTTGCATTTAGTAATTGGGCATAATTTGCTCGCTCGATTAATATTTAAATGGATTTAAATTTTCCCGGCGCGCGAAAAAATTTTATCTTGTCAGCTGGCAAATGTAGAAGTTCTTTGACTTTTTGACAGATTACAAGTTGCTGGTGCAAATCTCAATGTTATTGTCACGAGTTTAAGATAATTGTTATGTTGAAATAGTGCAAGCTTAGTCATTGTCACGAGACCTAAAACTCAGTTTATTTTAAAGTAAAACCTTACCGTCCTTATCAGCGTTTGTATTAGGTAAGTTATGTCGGTTATGTTGTCATGAGCGATCAAGGGCGATAGGAGGAATAGGAACTCGCAGATTGAAAGAGAAAAATGTGCTCATGAACTCATGAATAATAATGCATGTGTAAAATATATCAGAATAATTATGAGAATCTTAATAATACATTGATGTTCTATAAGAACAGTGGCATTTCTATCTTACTCTCGCCCCTATATGAATTAAAGAGCCTTTGAATTAAGCCTAAATATGTTATCATGTACTGTACATATGTATAAATTTTTTCAAGAGACACTGTATAGATTATTCTCTGTTTCTCTATAATAAATGTGTTAATATTTTTTATAGAAAATGGCTTGGACTAAATTCCAAATTCTTCTTGCCGTGGTCATGGTCTTTACTGGATCGATCAACACACTTTCAACAAAGTAAGTTTTATAGTGTGATGCTGCAGAGACGCAGATTCAGAATAAATACTACCAAACTAGTATGACCCTTACGTATGACTGATAATGATTCTATAGCCCGCATTCTTATGGCCCTGCACCTGCATGCTTTTACACCCCACCCCCTCCTCCTCCCAAATAAATCTGACCGCCCGATTGGTTTGGAGAGATTGACGCTTCGGTCAGATTTATTCGGGATCGAGGTGTGTACATGTACATATAGTACCATAGGCTGTTGTCAAAACAGTGTGCCACAACTTAATTTATTATA
This sequence comes from Ecdyonurus torrentis, assembly GCA_949318235.1. Lineage (NCBI taxonomy): Eukaryota > Metazoa > Arthropoda > Insecta > Ephemeroptera > Heptageniidae > Ecdyonurus > Ecdyonurus torrentis. The sequence continues at coordinate 40,263,492 of OX439131.1, read as the reverse complement.
AAAGGCTTCCACATACTTATTTTTAAATTTATTAATTTACAGATGGGCTGATCAAATGACCTCCGTTGGTAGTGATGGAACAAATAGACCATTTGTTCATCCATTCTTACAAGCGTGTGGAATGTTTCTGGGAGAAATACTCTGTCTTATTGCTTTCAAGATAATTTATTTCTTTGCCACAAGGAGACAGGTAAAACATAACAATTTAAAAGACTAATATATTTATGCAATTGATAATTAAAAGATAGATAGAAACACATAAAAAAGAGAGGTAAAAGATTTTTGGGGAATGGGAGATAATGAGCTTAGTTCAGGGACCCCGCAAAAGAGAGAGAAAAATATTCAAACCCAGGCCGAAATATGTAGAGACCCTTAACAGAGAAGCGACAACCTCATGTTTTAGGCAAACCTGCAATACATTGTTTTGAAAGGCCCGCTAAAAGTACCCAAACTTTCTAGCGTTCTGATTGGCTACCCTAACAATCTCTCAAATCTGATTGGTTCCGACGCCACAGGCCTTCCTGTAATGTTTGCTAACCTGATGTAATGCAGGGCTGCCTAAAACATGAGGTTGTCTCTTCTCTGTTAAGGGTCTCTAGAAATATGACGTATAGTGCGCCGTATGCACGGTGGTATGAACTAGAAGCTTGTAAGCAAATAGAGATTAGTTAATTAATTAGAGGATTTTTTTGGCTTACCAAAGTAAATTAATTAGCAAAAACGTCACACCAAAATACTTGGTGCGACTCTCTCTAACCATGGACAACGCTGTTTCGGCCTTTGTTGTTGTCCATGGTTAGAGAGAGTCGCGCCAAGTATTTTGGTGTGACGTTTTTGCTAATTAATTTACTTTTGTAAGCCAAAAAAAACCTCTAGTTAATTAACTAATCTCTATTTGCTTACGAGCTTCTAGTTCATACCACCGTGCATACGGCGCACTATGCGTCATATTTCGGCCTGGGTTTGAATATTTTTCTCTCTCTTTTGCGGGGTCCCTGAACTAAGCTCATTATCTCCCATTCCCCAAAAATCTTTTACCTCTCTTTTTTATGTGTTTCTATCTATCTTTTAATTATCAACCTATCGCAAAGTCGATTTTTTCCTAATTATATATTTATGCAATTTACATTTATATTGCAACTGGTAATATTGTCTTCCAGGATGGCAGTGAAAATGAGCTGCAGATTCTAAGAGGCAATCAGAACTTCAATCCGTTTATATTTTTGCCACCTGCTCTTTGTGATATGTTTGCAACATCTGTTATGTATATTGGTCTTAATCTCACCTATGCTTCATCTTTCCAAATGTTGAGAGGTATGTAAAAGCCAATTTTGCAAATACATTAAATGTCTCACCAAGTAAGAGACTGAATAAATTTAGCTGATGTCATCATAAAATAATAATCCCTATTTTCCAGGATCTGTGATTGTCTTTACTGGCTTACTCTCAGTGGCATTTTTGGAGAGAATTTTGAAGTGGCGTGAATGGGCTGGTATTGGTGCCGTTTTATCTGGGTTGGTAGTAGTTGGTCTGTCGGACTTTGTAAGCAAGGCAGGCTCTGAAGGTCATCATGGACGTAATGATGTCATTACTGGAGATGAGTTGATTGTCCTGGCCCAGGTGATCACTGCTACTCAAATGGTCTATGAAGAAAAGTTTATTAACAAGCATAACATTCCAGCACTGCAGGTAAAAATTATTTAATCAAACTTTAAAATGGCTATGTTTAATAATCGCATTAACATTTTTTTTTTTTTTTTTTTTTTTTTTTTTTTTAATTACTATACAATTTTTGTCTTGCTTTTCAGGCAGTTGGTTGGGAAGGAGTATTTGGATTTTCCTTTCTTGGTTTGCTTCTAGTTCCCTTCTATTTTCTTCATGTTGGTCCTCCATTTAGTGGCAATCCTCGTGGTGTCCTGGAAGATGCTCTGGATGGCTTGCAACAACTTGGCAATAATCCTCTGTTGATCTGCGCATTCTTAGGTAATTTGTTACCAGACAATAATTTGAATAATTTGTAATATTCTTAAAATATTTTTTGTTTCTAACAAATTATTACTATTTTCCAGGTACTGTGATCAGCATTGCATTCTTCAATTTTGCTGGTGTGAGTGTTACCAAAGAGCTGTCAGCCACAACTCGAATGGTTTTGGACTCTGTCCGCACTCTTGTCATCTGGGTTGTGACACTAGGCTTGGGATGGCAGATGTTCCATTGGCTACAGGTAAGAAATTACAAGTTATTTTGATGTGACTTACATGGTTATTTAAAATACTGTACTTGACTGCATTACTAGTATTATTGTAATGACGTAATATACAAATAGAGGGAGTGTTTGTTTACTTTTAAACTAATTAAATTACTGTGTTCAATTTTTTTTCCTTCCTCTTTTTGTTAGAACTCATCTTTATTTTAAACTGCCATCATGCATCTTTTCAGGTGTACTAAAATGTTTGTGATATTATGTGTATTAGGAGGTTTGCTAAAGTAGGCAGTAAAAAAAAAAAAAAAAAAAAAGCGCTAGCAGATAGCTTTGTGTTTCTGTCTTAATTTAACATGCTTTCATAAGGGTGAGTGAAGCAGCTCTCTGTTTTTTTGTTTTTTTTTTTTTCCTTGTGTTAATTTTTTTTTGTTTTTTTTTTTTTATTATTTTTTTTTTTTTGTAACTTAAAAGTTATCACATCCCTTTCCTGTACTTTCAAGTAATTCAGATAAAAAAAAATGACAAATTGCTTGAAATTTAAGAAAACAAAAGCTATGACGTTTAATAGGGTACATATAAATTCAACATTGAGACAATTTTGTAACTCCAAGTTCTAGCCCCTTCATGCCCCTATACAAAAGCATATCAAATCAATACGGAAACGCAAAGTTATCAAGGTACATTTTGTTAGTATGTTGGACTCCAATATTTTATCTCTAAAACTACTTTTGCACGTCTTCTATACATAATGCATATTGTTATTATTCCAGATTGTTGGCTTTGTGCTACTTATCATTGGCATGTGTCTGTACAATGGAGTAACATTTATGCCTTTGATACGTAAGCTGGACAGACTGTGTCGATGCCAAGGTGGAGACACTGACACCACTGAGACTGACATCTTAGTAAACACTCCAGCATCTGAACCAAGCCCACCACCAAACCAAGATGACTTGAACCTTGCAAGAGCTTGAAATCCTCTCTCAATTCTAAAAGACTGAAATATTTTTGCCACAGTGATTAATATACCCCCAACAAAATAGCAGTTTCACAAAACCTGGTACTTCCTTGTCTGTTTAGAATTGCAATGAATTTGCTTTAGTTTTGCCATGTAATGAAATGAGAATGAATGAATTAGGTTAAGTTTTTAGTTTTACATAAATTTCAGGTAATTTTTGGATTAAAATAGGCACATAACACATTTGCTCTTTATTTTGCATTGTAAAAGAAAATATTTTTATTAGTGACCTTTTCAACAATCCTTTAAATGTGAGTCTTTAACCTCCTCTTGACTTAACAAGGTGTCAAAATGCTCTATAGTCAAAATAATAGGATATAAATTGCTCTGCTTGAGAAGTTTAAAATGAACATTGTTCATTCATTTCTGGGCATAAATATCCAGGATTTATGTAGTACATATGATAGACTTTCAGTACATCAGTCAAAATTGTGATTTTTTTCCCCGCCAAAAAGTAAAGTAAAAAACAAAAATGCATGCCAGACTCGACTTTGCTAATTTTCAGCAAAAATACTACAATAATTAGAATAGATCTATTGCATGAGGTGCTAGAGAAAATATCTGGCAAAGTCATGTTGACACTTTTCCTGGAGTTTCAGTTTAAGCCGTGGCCACAATTAAACTGGAAGCATGATTTCCAGCCCTGTGGTTGGCTAAAATAGGCCACGCCCACAAAACTGACCAATTGGAGAGCATATAATCAAGCTTGTGGCACCTAAATATTATTTAAAATATATAATATTATTTAGTCCCACACTTTATCATTAGATGTCATAAAAATATGTAAACATGAATTGTATGACATCTAATGATAAAGTGTGGGACTAAATAATATTTAGGTGCCATTGTGGCTCCGGCTTTAAGATCATACACACTTGTTATAAAACTTAAACCCCAATTACAGTCTGTGCCATCTAAAGATGTTTGCGATTAATCAAAATCGAGCTACAAGCCAATAGACACTCAAGCACTCAAGGTCGTTAGGAGGTGGAGTAATGTTAACTAAATGGAGAGTTTTTAGGTGTTCTCTTATTAGTCGCATCCTTAGCTGGTGTGTACTGTAAATCAATATTAAAGGAAAGCAAATTTAATATGAAAAACCTTTTGTAGAGAATAGCATTACAAAAATATTTTTGTCCACTTTCCAAATTGTGTATTTTGAATTTTTGGTGCAGAAAACCTAAATTTTAAATTTTTTTACTGAAACACCAAAAGTCTCTTACATAGGTATAGGCTACAGCCACAGGTGTACAACATTATGTTAAATAAAAAAAATGCAATTGTATGCCACATGCATGGTTGATTTGCCAGTCCTCGTCTATCACATAGTAACATCAAAGTAATTTGGATTGAGGAACGCAGTTGGTCGTGGAAAAAAAATATCACTACTCGGGAGCATCTTCTAATATGCTGATATTATTGCAGTAATCTTTTACTTTCTTTTATTTTTTAATGCCCTTTTCATATAGTTTACATGCTGTATTGTGCTGTATACAGTAAACTCTCAATAACGTGAATTCACGTTAGAACCTGAAAATTGCCATTTCACAAAATCAAAGGTTTATTGTATTTGCATTTTCATCACAAATATCAGATATAAATATCTATTTTATTGCAAAATAATTTGTTATGCTTATTTTAGGCTATTAACTTAATTTATTTAGTGAGTAATTCATTTAGATTTTATAGGGACCAGTGCGTTTTTGTGAACTGTTCTACTGAATGCCAATATATTATGGGCATATATTATATTGTACTCTTATTATTGTAAGTTTGGTATGACTGATAGTGTTTGCATATCATGCAGGATTAGATACCTTTCTCCCTCCTGCATTTTCCAAATAATGTTGACTAGCTTCATTGTGCCATGGTGGCAATATGCTAGACTGAATGTTTGAGGTATAAAAAAATATACATATATAATATATTGGTGCTGTTTGTTTTCTTATAATATTTTAATATAGCTTTTATTGTCAGTGATAAGGAAAAAAAAATATATTTTAAGCTCAGAATTATTATTATTTTAGAAAAGCTGAACTAAATGATAATAATAATAAACATAGAAAGGATATTAATATATCATAACAGCATACAATATGATTTTCAAATACTGACAAAATATTAAGAATATAGTTATGTTATTGTTATAGGTTTATAAATCAATATGTATATTGTGTTCCTTTTTAGAAAGCAATTACATTTTGTTATTGTCATGGCTAGAATTTCTTTGTACTTTATAAGTGTTTGATTATTCAAATTTAATTGTAACTTTAAATAATAATTATTTTACTGGAATTCTCACATTGTCTTTTTTGTAAGTCCTTAATTAATGTATCAAAATTTTGGATTGGTGAAGAGTATCCCACTGTAAAATTTGAACATTGAAATACTCGTTTTTTTACTATGTATTCTCTAATAATAGAACAACTGTTTTGAGGCCGACTATAATCGATTTTGTTTACATCCGCTTCTGTTTAGACGTACTAGTAAGTAGAAACGGAAGCGGATGTGACTGAAATCGCTTATAGGCGTAGAACACCTTGAACAAAAAAGTTGCGTAATATCCTAACAAACCTGACAATCAACGTTGATTAGGCCAGAGTCATTGATTTCTAATTTATTTTCCGCAAGTAAACCGGGCGAGCTGTGACATCAGTGACCGGCAGCGGCATTTTGTGAATGGAAAATAAATTAGAAATCAATGACTGGCCAAATCAACGTTGATTTTCAGGTTTGTTAGGATATTACACAACTTTTTTGTTCAAGGTGATCTACGCCTTTATATTAGGCCGCAAAATAGTTGTTCCTTTATTAGTCAATTATTATTTTATTACTATAAAATTTATCATGTATGTAATAAGGTTAATAATTATAAAATATACTATTTTCAAAATTCTTAGTTCAGTGTTACCTGTGATGCAAATAATAATAATAATTTTTAAATTTAACTTAATTGAAAAAAAAATCAATACAATTTTGAATTATTGATTCTTGAGAAAAGATCTGCAATTTGTCAAATTTGGCATAATATTGATAACACTCATAAATTATTTCTAAACATGAGCTGCTAGGTAAAAACAGCAAAATTAAACAAAAAGTCTTCTAACTAATTATTTTGTTTTGGTTGTAATTTTGATCTTGGGCATCCCAATTCTGAACATATCAGACCCATATAGTCTGCATTGTCTCTCAAAATTATTAACCTTTAAATTTTAGTTTTAGCTTTTTTATGCATCAATATCCAGATCCATTTTATTATTGCTTATACATTGAATTGTGTTACAGAACAGATAATAATAAATATAATGCCAGTCTCTGTGTATCTTTTATTTCTGTAATATAAAATGGTCTAAATAAATCTCTTTAAATGTAACCTATTGAAGTTTATTTTCATTGAAACAATATTCATTTCTTAAATATAATGATGAATCACTTTTATTACTATTATTTCTATGATTTGCAAATAAATTACATGTACATGGTGATCAAATTTTCTCTTTCAGGGTATAAGCAATCAGTATTTCTCTTAAATGTCTTATAATGATTTATTTCTACAACTTCCTATTCTACCAAACTTCCCTTGCTACACATAGCCCATAGACTCCTATAATATGCTTTATGCATTTCCTTTGAGTTTGTACTATAATGTAAAAATTCTTCTTTTTCAGATATGCTCAGATCGTTATGTTAAAATTTGTGCCTCTTAATCCTCTCCTCCCATTCACTGTTATGGCTATAATTTCAATGTTTAGCACAAATGCTGTAATTTGTGCTAAAAATCAATTACTGCCTTTTCCTTTAATAAGTACCAAAATCTAAATAGTTTCATCCTTTATCATAAAATGATGTTGAAAGAGATAGTAGAAAACTAGCAACGGATGTACTTTCGTGAAGCACGTTCAAGTTTATTAAAAAAAAAAATCTTGCCAACACAGATTAAAAAAAAAAAAAAAAAAAAAAAAAAGGATAGCTTTTGGCATGGTAAGACTCTTGCTGGTTTTCTCCTATATTCCTTTCTTTAAAACCAAAATAATTTACTTTCCTTAATATCTTTTTAATTTAAAAGGTATGGTACAATACCATTGTTAAATAAAAAGAAAATCATTAAAATTACTTTTATTTTATTTTTAAGTGAGTATAACCTTTAAATAGCTGGAATTATTATATTAAAAGAATTAATTAGGACTTAAGACTCACTTATAGGTATAATTTTTTATACAAAAAAAAAAAAAAAAAAAAAAAAAACTACAATGAAAAATTTACAAAACATCTAGTTTATTGTTTACAATATTATGAGTTGGTTTCATTATTTATGTTTCAGGTCCTTCTTTAACCATTGGTTTGGTTTCACGACCATGAGTGATATTGCCTTCCAGATCTATGACAAAATTATAGTCTACTGGGTTGGCAAGAGCATGTTCTATTGCAGCATCCAAGTTAGCCTCTGTGATGTAGGTTGCAGCTTTATCCTATAATAATAATAAAAGTTTGAGAGAATATTCATGCAATAAAGAAAAAAAATCTTGACTTGAAAGTCCAAGAGTTTGTTAATATATCAAAGTTTACCCATCGAACTGAACGAACTACACTTTACAAATTTCAATCAAAATGAATGATCTATGTTTGGCGCTTCTACGCATTTTAACAGAAGAACTATATGGGTGAACTTGGAATTTGTTAAGTGTAGATTGGTCATTTTGAACAAAATTTGTAAAGTGTAGTGCGTTCATTGCGACGGGTAAGCATTGATATGCTGGACTAGCTATTTCTTTAGACACAGTAATGTTATACAGCGGTAAACTGTGCAAATTTTAAGCCCAAGGGTTAATTTTTTTTCCGGACCCCTTTTTTTAAGCCCTTACACCCAGGGGAAATGTTCCTTTCATTCCCCATTATTGGACTGCCACTGTATACAATTTAAAAATGTACAGCTACTGCAGTTAAAAATGAAATTTGCAGCGTTTATGGGAAAATCATATTAACATTTGAGGTCACCTCCCACCACAACCTCAGGAAAGTTGTGAGGAGACTATAAATCTTTGTCACCGACAATATCGACAGGGTTGTAGAGACCAACAAAAATGTTCGCCTGAACATGGCGTGCAGCAGGAAGCTCGAGAGGTCTTATCATGCAGAACCCTGACTTTTTAAATACAATGCAGAGCACTGCAGACAGTCTAGCAGTCTATGTGACAAAGATTTCTCCTCTTTTCTTAACGTATTTAAGTTTTTTGGAGGGAGATAACCCACCCACCACCCACTCTTTTATGTTTATATGGTTTTATATAAATGCTGCAAATTTCATTTTTAAATACAGCAGCTGTTTAGTACTCAATATATAACAAACACTCAAACAAAGGATTGGATGAATGACAGAGATCGTCAAAATTACATAAATATACATTATGTACTCAAATGCTTCAACTTATTTTACCTTTTCTGTTAAGATTACATTTGCTATTTGTTTTGTTTTTATTTCCATAGCCTCCTCATTCAAAGATAAACCTCGTATAGCTTTATCTGCACGCTCTTTAGCTTGCTGTGTCAATCTTGCCTCCCTTACAGGAATAATGCTTTCATTCCATTGATCATTGATGGCCATACACCTGGCATGTTCAGCAAGTTCACTATCGCTTCCCAATTGTGATGCCTGGGCTGTAGCTTCTGCTCTTTGAATCTCCTCTAATAGCATACGCCTGAAAATATATAGGTACATGTTACTGTATTTCATGTTATTTGATAAACATGCATAAAACAACAATGTGTGCGTGTATCTATACATACATACAGATGGTAACATCGTTGCATCACATTCGGAAATTAATTAATTCTATGTGCCTTTAAATGCATGAGACCTAAACCTTAATGCTATGTCTTATGTATGAACAGTATAATGAATGAAACAGTTATATGTATTATTTCAGTACATATAGGGTCAATACATACATATGTATGTATGTACATATATGTACATACATTTCAGTTCGTCTTAAAATATAACAACAACATAGCACGTACGTACCTGATCCCCCTCATTTGTGTTCTGTAAAAATTGTTAAGTCTTAACATTTCCTGTGTCTCATCCTCAGGAACTTCTGGACGAACTGGAACTTTAAATCTCTTAGTTGGGGCGACCGGTAACCAACGTGGTTTTCTTCTCCATCTTACGCTGAGATTACTTGCGGAATTGGGGGTAAACCTTAGTCCTTGTAAGGCAGAAACAACACTTAGATGCCGAAACATTAAAGATCTTTAATAAAGAATCTAATCCTGATCTAATCACTGTGAAAAACTAAAAACAAACCCAAATGTTAATTTTTTTACTGCTATTTATATCGAAATTTTTGGAAATTTTTAAAAATCAGCTGTTTTTTCCAATGCTACCAACTACACATTATTACCAACTATCCAGAAAAAAATAATAAGGACTTAATTTATTGTTGATTTTGAAGTAATTAAAATACTTTCTGTGAAACTTTATTATTTATACATCATCACAGTAAATTACCGTGAATATTTGAATTTGATCCTACGGACGGATGTGGCATTGGTGGCATTTTGCCGGTCGCTCTTCAGCCTGCAGTTAGTAAATGTATGCAACCAGTTGGACCGATGCGTAACAAAAGTTGCATACCCTCTAGTCTGTAGGCGCTACGGTAAATCATTATGACTTTGTATTATAAAAAAAAAAAAAAAAATTCATAAAAATTCATTTTGAGTAATATCAATTTAATAATGCAACTTAGTGCTCAAGTTTTTGGGCTTGGTAAAAATTTATTAGTGTATACAAAAAATATGTCAAAAAAATAAAAATCAATCGGTCTGACAATATAATAACAAAAAGACAACCGCGCATTGATCAGTTATTTATATTATACTGATGATATTTTGATTTTTAAAATGTTTAAATTATTTTAGAATTAATGTATGAAAAATGATGATAGTAATAATAATAGTTCATACCAACGTTATACGTAGTGTTTATGTCGTTGTTAAAATTTTTTTAACTATTTCATTAAAAAAAAAAATTTTTAAAACAATATAATATTCTTCATATTTACATCACTCTTATTAATACCTGCAAAATATATTGATTTTTTTTTCATTGTTATTATTTTTTATTTAGTACGAAGTAAATTAACATACATTATAATTATAATATATAATCCTAATTTAATTATACATTATATTTTATACATAATATATTATATATCACGGACCGATATTGATATGACTTTGTAGGACGTTAATACACTTAATACAACAATCGGTCTATAAAATTATGAGTTCCATGATATAATAATTATATTTTTACAGTTTACACTATAATCTATGATATGTTTTTATTTCTAATTATACATTTACATTTTTTTATCATGATGGTGCCTTTGTAAATATGTGATTCTATATAATATATAGGTATAGGTAATATTTTTAAAGCAAATCAATAATTATAGGTCCTATTGCATATTCTGAGAGAGCTTAATTTTTTATATAGCTTTATTTTATTTTTTTTAACACTTTTACTATTTTAAATTTATATAATGAAAGGGGTTATTTTTGCATAAATATGTTACCACTTCTTGACACGATTTTAAAAATAGGCAAGTGTTAATTAAAATTATAAGCACTCTAAAAATCTAAAAAATTAAAATCGTAGATAAATTATAATAGTGAAATTAAGCTCTTTTAGAAAATACAATGTATGTACATACATTATATAATGTTATGTTGTGTAACCTAAAAAATACAAAGATTTTTGTGTTATAATTTGTATGTGCGTTTTGAATAGCGTTTAATGAACGAAAACGAGCTGCGGTTGGTTGGACATGGCTGATCCTGGGGGACTGACGCCGTTTCTGTCTCTTCGCCACGAACATGCTAGACGTAGTGATAGAAAGTACGCAACCTCTACCATACTGAGAATACTAAATCCAAGGAAAAGTCCCAGTAAGCCACCAACACTCCCTGTTAACCAACGTACACGGTATATCATACATCAGTTCATCACAATAACCAATTACAAAAATTGACTTTATGAAGTGAAAAAGTAATCCAAATGGAAAACTAAACAAAAATGTATATTTTTATTATTATTTTGCTACGATAACTCACCTACAAAATCAGCAAATCCAAATATCTCGTCCATTTGATACGTTATTACTTCTGATTCCGCGAAAAAGAGATGAATAATTGCGTAATTTTCTCTGAAAACGAAACAAATAAAAAAATACACAGGTCACAGTATTAATCTTTTATATTTGTTTATTTATATAATTTTGAAAGTTCCTATCCTACATTTTGTACGTCTTAACACTCATAGACATATGCATATAGAAACTATAGCATTCTATTCGTGACGGTTAGCAATTTTTATCCTCTCGCTCGATCGCTGCAAGTTTAAAAAATAGTTGAAAATACTTTCCAAAGCTAATTTTTTTGTAATAATACTAATAATTATTTTTAATAAGAAGTCATTACAAAAATAAACTAATCTTAACTTCTTAACGATAAATAATTAAAAACTTGAATAAAAATTAAATTCATTAGATTTTTTTTTTTAAATAGGGTATGATACTTAATTCTTACTTGAAGTACGTGATGTTGATATTTTTGCCAGTGAGGGGAGCAAATCTTTGCGTCACGTTGAATGCATCAGTTAAGGTTGAAGATGTAATTTTTGCCTCGTAACTTACTTCACTACAACCTGGCAAACAGCGACATGAGGGTGTCTGAGTGCTGTTTGCCCCAGAACCCTGGCTAACATCATCGTACAACGTTACCTCCATCAATGCTGAAAATTAAAATGACGCAGCCTATGGATAATTATTCTCCAAAAATCAGAACTTCACAGACAGCTAGGTGTAATAATAATATATAAGTATTTATGTATAGTATGTATACTCCTACTCCCCCCCCCCCCCCCCCCTACCTGAATAAATCTGACCGCTTGCTTCAAAGTTTCCCCATATATTTAACATTTGGAGACATTAACGCTTCGTCGGTCAGATTTATTTGGGAGGAGTGTACGTACTTATAACAACAAGCACTGCCATTATATAATCAAAGTAGACCATCATACCTCTTGCATCATTAGCACACTTTTCATCTTTTTTACCGCAAATTCTGGTATCTTGATCCTCTGAAATAATAAAATTGTTTTGCTTACTCAGGTTAAACGTGTGTATATATATATATATTCAAAATATGTCATAATAGCTGGAATAGCTCTATATAGATTTTGAATAGTATGAATATGTATGTTTACTCACTTGGCATATGGTAAAGTACGCAATTACACATGGACAGCGTATAGTTGGCTTCGCACTCTTGCATACAATTATGTTGCGTATAAGTGCGGTAAAAACGCAAATCACGCTCGAATGCAAAGTAACAATGACGTTTTCGAAGAGCAATTTTAGCCACACGACGAGTTGTACTTCGAACTTGAGGTTTAATAGTTATGAAATTTTCAGTTCCAGGTCGAACAGCAAAACCAAAGAATCCTAATTTTGGTGTCTCTACTGGGCTATGAAGCAACATCTAAAGAAGAATATTAAGATGAAAGAAAAAATATATATATATTCTGTGGAAAGTGAATTCAGTGTAACTGATACGTCTAAAAAGTTGCATAATTTAAAGTTGTTTTATTCTCAGACTCGCGCAGTCCTTAAATTAAATAACAATTAGATTATATTACAAATATTCTATTTAAAATTAATAAATAAATAATAATAATAATAAAAACTAACACGTCAAATAAATATGAAAATTATACCTGTATGAATTATACCTTAAATCCAATTGAAGCAGTGGAGGAACAAAAATACTCTGAGATTTCACTATCCACCACAATGGTCAGCCCCAGATGCTTGCCAGCACCAACTGGTCGCCATGGTAACGACTCAAACTCCATTGTACGCGGGTAACCCTCCTCAGGAGTCCAATCCACCGCAGGGAATGGAAATGTAACATTTAAATCACCCAAATCACGTCTGCATGCAACACGCAACAAGAAAATGTATATTATAATTCACTGTGTATTGCATTTATCAAGACAGTAGTATATATTAAAATAAAACTTTTTTATTACTTACGGGTTACGAAAAAGAAGTTCTCGAGGCACTTTATTAAAAGAGCAGCAAAGTCCTTCATCTGTTAAAGCTGTGTTGAATAAATTTGTACAGTTTCGGTTTGTACTTTGCCAAGCACATGCCACTAAAAGCTCATGGCACGGTTGTGTAGCCTGAAAAATATATGCAATATATTATCCAACTGCCAACTGTAGAAGTATTTATTTAACATACGTCCATCCACTGATTTAACATTGTAAAATCAGATAGGACCTTACCTTACATGAGTTTTTAAAATAGGAAACGGGAAGCTTGCCAGTGGTAATTAAGTTAAAGGAATACAATATTGTACAATGTACAATATTATTCAATGAACATTTATATATATATATATATAATATATATATATATATATATTAAAGCGCGCATTGAATAATAATTTTAACTGAGAATAATCAACCCTATATTTGCTATTTTAATTAAAATGAGAAGCAAACTGTGAAACAATTAAGGAATATTAAAGAAATTAAACTACACTGCCTAAATTGCATGCTAGTGAGTGGTCAATTATATATAATTTTAGTTAATTATTACTATTAAAATAGTTTATGTTGTATTAGAGAATTTTTTGCATTATACTGTAGACCCTATAAACCTATAAACGGTGCAACATAACTGAAATGTAAAAGATAAAGATAGAGAGTTGTCTCACGTACCCTGACCATGAAATCCTGAATCTCAGACCATCTTGGAGACACTCTTCTAGCTGGTGTGGTGGCCACAGTTGCAGCGGTACTCGACATTATAGTATCATCAGTCGAGGGTGGAGGAGGTGGGGTGGGAGGAGGAGTAGCGTCCACTGAACATAAATCTTCAAGCAACACGCGTTCTGTGGCACCTTGCTTGGTGTAAGGATTGCTGAGCAAAAAATATGTAAATAAACATACAATTTAGTGATAAATATTATTATTATTATTTAATAACTGTGAATGTTATTTTTATGCTCTGATTTTTCTTAAATAAAATATAATATCATAACAAAATTTACAAACAATTATTATTTCTTATTTCATGATTATTTTCTTTTTTATAAAATTCAATTTGTTTTCATTGGGTATATATATATATATATATATATATATATATATATATATATATATATATATATATATATATATATCAGTGGCGTTCGGTGCCTATTTTTAGAATTCAAATGATTATAGCGCCGAATTTTATCGATAGATTTTTTAGAAATTTTGGAATTTTGTAGTCAGAAAGTCAAAATTATGAACACTATTTTTTATTTTTTTTTATTTTGAAGTTAAAGGTCCCAAAGGGCCCCTTAAACAGAAAAATTGAGTTAATTTTTTACTCTTCTGATCAGAAAGGACACTGAAAATTAAAAAATCTAAAAATAACTAAATTTCAGGATAAAAGAGTTTTGATTAAAGCGCAAAACCCCAAAATTGGTCTTGATTTGTTATGTGGGTCTAATTAGGGACACTTCAAAGTCAAAATATTTTTAAATTGAAACAAAAATTAAAAATTCAGCTAGAAAAACGAAAACTATAAATTTTGTATTTTTTGGGGTGTCAATTTCAAAAATCACATTTTGGGCTACCCACGTCTCCCCAAAAGGGCCCAAAGGGGCCCTATTTTTTTCAAAAAGCAAGATATCAAAAATCTAACTGCAGAAATCGATTTGTAATGGCCAAAAACATAGGAATCAATATATTACACACCAAAATCGGCAAAACTCTCAATTTTTTATTTTTGGGGCCCTCCTCAGGTCATGCAATGTGCATGACCTGAGGAAGGCCCCAAAAATATTTTTTTAAGAGTTTTGCCGATTTTGGTGTGTAATATATTGATCCCTATGTTTTTGGCCATTACAAATCGATTTCTGCAGTTAGATTTTTGATATCTTGCTTTTTGAAAAAAATAGGGCCCCTTTGGGCCCTTTTGGGGAGAATTGGGAAGCCCAAAATGTGATTTTTGAAATTGACACCCCAAAAAATACAAAATTTATAGTTTTCGTTTTTCTAGCTGAATTTTTAATTTTTGTTTCAATTTAAAAATATTTTGACTTCGAAGTGTCCCTAATTAGACCCACATAACAAATCAAGACCAATTTTGCGGTTTTGCGCTTTAATCAAAACTCTTTTATCCTGAAATTTAGTTCTTATTCGATTTTTTAATTTTCAGTGTCCTTTCTGATCAGAAGAGTAAAAAATTACCTCAATTTTTCTATTTAAGGGGCCCTTTGGGACCTTTAACTTCCAATTACAAAAAAATAAAAAATAGTGTTCATAATTTTGACTTTCTGACTACAAAATTCCAAAATTTCTAAAAAATCGATCGTTAAAATTCGGCGCTATAATCATTTGAATTCTAAAAATAGGCACCGAACGCCACTGATATATATATATATATATATATATATATATATTACAGTATTAAATTTTAAATCTTTCTTGTAAATAATATAATGGTAATTAATAATAATAAAACTTATTTCAACAGTCTAGCCCCACTGATCCCATTTTATACGCTTTGTCTATAAACGAATATGAATAAATAAATAACGATTCATATGCGAATGAAATATGAAAGTTCAGTAATGTATATGCTATATGCCTGTGATAATGAATAAATAATAAAACACGTTTCATTAATTGCACATCAGCATAAATATAGAACTATGCGCTATAATAGTACCTTAACAAAATTCTTATAATTATGTAAAAAATATTATTATTAAATTGTTGTATCAAAGAATTATTCAATACTCTTTTTTCGTTCAAAATTGATTTTCTTAAACTTCATTTTTGCTTACTTTCAAAAAACTGTATTGAAAAATATATACGCAATGCGTGTTAACAAGCATGAAAAAAAATCCTATATAATAACGCACACAGTATAAAAAAAATTGCATGCAGTAGAATTCCTAGTAAATAAGACTAAAATTGTTACTTCAGAATTTCAATGTTAATCGTATATATAGCAGAGACCTAGTGGCCTTTACATTATTATTATTATTATTTAATCTAAAGTATAAATCGCGTGATACAAAAGAGTTGCATGATAAAAAAAATTGAAGAGAATAATCGATACTATTGTGTATAAGTAAGAATAAATAAAAGTTTTTTTTCCTCATGCGGTCAAATTATTATAAAGTGGTGCTATATAGCTGGAATATAATAAGACAATGGCAAACATAATATTTTGAACATGCTATTTCTACATTATATTTACTGTGAAAACAAAAGTATTTCAATATATGGTTCAAAATTGTACTGTACAAGGCAAGCAAACCACACACAAGTAAAATAATAATAAAAATAAAATTAAAATATGGATTATATTATCCAATATTTTTTATTTCAAAGCTTTATAGTTGTCAATAAATTGCAATATAAAACTTTAATGTTTATGTAAAGCAAAACATGAAATATTTTACTTTTTCAGAATTTTGTTGGCGACTGTTCGTCGTAAGTTGTTCATGTTGCATATAGTGAAGGCTGGAAAAGGAATATCGGTGACTCCGGTAGCACTTGTAGAGAATGACACAATCACAGGGTTCTGGTCCCATTTAAAGTACAGTTGACTGATTAAGATTCCAGCTCCAAACACGGCAGATACTATTGCGCAGATCCAAAATAACCTTTCAATAAAAAACAAAATTAAAATAATAGCTTAATTATGCTTATACTTTATGCCATATGAAAAAAAAAAAACTTTTTCTATTCTGATTTTTTTTTCTTGTATGACTTCAGACAAAGATTGTGTCTGCGCTCATAAAAATTCATAAAACGAATACAACAATGTTGTTATACCAATACTACAGGAGCGCACAACAACACTTTTTATTGCAGGGCAAAATTTGTCATGCAAATGAAGATGTATACTTTAAAGTTTTTTGTTATATTACATAATTATATTATTAAGATTAAAAAAAATGATGATTTATTTTTATTTACCTTTCACAAATGTGTCTCTTTGCCTCTCCCAAATACTGCAATCCATGAAGAGATGTTTTTTCGCAAAACTGTCCTGCATGACCGGAAATAGTCCAATCCCCCTCCTCGCTTAGAGAAATTGATCTAGATGACCGGATATTTTGCGGAGGCACTTTGAGTAAACGTTGGTTTTGATAACCTCCAGAGTTATTGTACGGAACTGTTTACCAAAATAAAAATTAATTCATGCAGTGCATAAGTATTATTTATTCTTATATAATATTTTAATATTTATATATTATGCAATGCAAATAAAATATAACAAATTAAATACAACATACATAGAGTTTTGAAATATTCTGTATTGACTGATAAAGGAACAACTGGTTTGAAGCCGACTATAAGCGATTTCGCTCACATCCGCTTCCATTTCGACTTACTGCGCATGCGTAGTAAGTGGAAACGGAAGCGGATGTAACCAAAATTGCATATACTCAGCCCCAAAACCGTTGTTCCTTTACTAGTCAATATAATGACGCGGTAATCTATGCAAACAGTCTTTCACGAGTGCATTGACTGATAAAGCAACAACTGTTTATAGGACGACCATATACGATTTCAGTCACATCCGCTTCTGTTTCTCCTTACTACGCATGCGCAGTACGTCGAAACGGAAGCGGATGTGAGTGAAATCGCTTATAGTCAGCCTCAAAACAGTTGTACCTTTATTAGTCAATATTATTACCGTATTTGCCGTATGACTTTTAATGTTTCCTATAATTTCCATGTCCTTATAAATTTTTATTGCAAAATGTTTTACTTTTCATTTCTATATTTTTTAAGGAGATGAACAACTTAATTCTAAAAATATAAACCTAATGTTATACTATATATTTTATGGCATATTTTATATGTGCCTATACCTTTTATGCGTTTTGACTGCCACGCATATGCAGGATGACTAGTATGAAGTATGCAAGTATGAAGTTATATTATTCAAAAATATACGAGGTTTAATAAAATGTTTTATTCAATTGCAATTTTTTTGTCAATTTTTTTAAAATAATTATACCAGCCATCTTTTGCGTAAGTGAGTATATGCATGTCCATCGTTAACTATTTTGTCTATAAAATGCAAAATAATAAGAAATTAAAAAAAAAAAAAAAAAAAAAACTTGGAATTATTAATCATTTTAAGGTTTTAAAAGTTGAAATTCATTTTTAATAATTCTTATACGTTTTTATGCCGAAATAGTAGTGTAATTTATTTTATCATTTAGTGAATATTTTAGTATTTAAGCTAAATTGACTTTATTTTTAAGAATTTCAGATATCGTCAATAGTATTGAAATATTAATAAATATGATTAGCATGCATAGAAATATATTATCATATTATTATATATTAAAATTTGAAAATTTTAAATGACCATAATATGCGTGAGTCATAATTAATAGTCATAATATAATTAATTATAATTTTTTAAAGTTATTGAAATAATAAAGTTAAAAACTTTTTTCTCAAAATATAAAAATTAGATATGATACTGGCACGTGCGATAGAAATCAACTTTAAAAAAACAGGTACATGAACTTTCCATAGTAGATAATTTATATATAATTAATTAAATATTGAATATTACCTGAATTTTGGATTCCAATTTTATGTTTGGGATACATGTCAATTTTGAAAAAAAAAAAAAACTGTTCTACTTGAGAAGAATAAAATAAAAGTCCGTGTCAACTTTAACCTGATAATAAACTGAGCTGTGGTTACTCGTGTATAAATGGCGTATTGTCTTTTGTTATTTACTTTTAACTACATGTATGTTATCGCTTAAATCTCTTAAATATTTAATGATGAAAAAATATTGAAATGTTTTTTTTTTTTTTTTTTTACTACATGCTCATATTATATTTGTGTCATTTTAAGCAAAGATAAATATATAATTAAATTATTTGTATTCTAATATATAGCACAGTCCATTATATACAGCTTCTATATACAGACCAATGTGTTTTTATAACATATTTTTTCTTTTATTAACTGTGAGGCTATTTTTATTTTTCAATGCATTCTGAGGACAGAATCAAAAATTGCTGATTTTAGTGAACAAATTAAATGTTGTTAAATTAAGAACATGGTATAAAGACAAAGTTTTAATTTAAGTTTTTTTTTTGTTTTGTTTTTTTTTTTTTGCTATAATTTGAGTTTGGTTGGTTGGATTTTATTATTATTATTTATTTAATCTACTTATACAGCACAATATTTTTTTTCTCCGGTTTAAGCTTAAATAAAATGTGATGGAGCAAATACAATACAGTTATTGTTAAAACTAATACAGACAATAAAAATCTTACATCAATAAAAATAACTATTCCAGCAATAATTAATTTTTCAGGAAAAATCGTCCGAAATTAAAAAAAAAAAATAGAAACTAGGAAGACTAAAAAAAAAAAAATATTATATTATAGTATTGCATAAAAGAGAGGGCATCGTCCTCTATAAATCGATTTGAATATATGCGAAATTCTAATTTTTTAATTCAATACTAAATTTAATTATTTTTTTAATATCGCGAAATGACGTCACGGTCGGTAACTTTTTTGCTATGCTCATTTGCTCACATATGTGCATGATGCATGAGTTACCAAGCGTAGTGTCATTTTTCGATTTTCTAAAATGAATTAAAACTAAAAATACATATTATCGAACTAAAAAATTAGAAAATTATTTTTGTGTATTAATATCGATCATGTCCTCTTATACAATATTATGAAACATATAATATAAAATTAACTCCTTTTTTTTTTTGGGGGGGGGGGGGGCGCTTGCCTCATTGATCTATAACACTTTCTATACAAAAACCGAATTTTTCATTAATTAAGTTATTTGCGGTAATTATTAAGGTGCATTTACATATTCTTAAATTCGTTACAACTTTGCGCAGCAAAGTTACAACAAATTTAAGAATATATGTGAATGCACCTTTAGAAAGAGAGAGAGAGAGAGTATACATATGTATACGTTATGTAACATTTGAATATCTTTGTTGACTAGGCTCTCGTATCTCTCTTTGATGACATTACATTAGTTTTTTTGAAAATTGTAAGTAAAATGATCGATCAAGACTGTGCTGTAATAAAAAAAGAAAAAAACTAAAGGAAAAAAAAAAAGTAACGTCTTTAGGCTTTACATTCCAATAACTCTAAATAACACTTCATTTCAGGTTAGTTTTAGTATTGATCTACAAACGCAAAACAAAATAAAAATTCTGTCATGCAATTTGATATAGATCGAAATGATGATATAATATATATATTATATATATATATATATATATTTTATATATATATATATATATATATATATATATATATATATATATATATATATATATATATATATATATATATATATATATATATATATATATATATATATATATATATATATATATAAATAATATAATATAATATAATATAATATAATATAATATAATATAAAATATTTATAAGCACACAGTGCATTTTCTAGCATTATCTTTTCTTTAAATACATAAAATGTTTGTTAAATTGCGTATGCGAAATCTGACGAGACGAACCTGACGAGGTGAAAGGCGAGAAAAGCGGTTCAAAAAATATTGCGCCACAAGTATTAATAGTTCATCTTTTAGCCACAGCATTTTTAAAGCGCCACTAGTTTTGTTGTGGACTTTTTTGATGGAACAACATGTTCTTAGGATACTGTCTAAATTAACTTCAAAATTAGTGTAATTTTGTAATTTATACATCCAGTTTTGTTGTAATATCAATCCTAAAATTATGCCTTCAAGATCAGAAGATATTTTGAAAGGTTTTAAAGTGTAAGTATGCTTAATAACAGCTAATTTATAAGGGTCAAACACAGGTCATTATTCAGGGACAGAACGTCGAATTAAAATCGATTTAGAAAAATTACTTCTTGTTTGTTGCGTGCCGTGTTACACAATTTTATTTCACAATTTGTCTGGCGTGTGCTTCATTTTTTTTTTTTTTTTTTTTTCTGCTGGTCTAGCCAATGTACCAATTATGCAGTTGCTCCACGATATATGAAATCATACATAATATTATGGTGTTGGTTGGTGTGTCACTATATCAAATATGATCATTCGCTATCACACAACACCACGCTTAATTAAGTTATTATACAGTTCGCTAATACCATATCATACAATTTATTTACGTACCGGTGGTGTGTATATGCTTAAAGGTAGATAGAAGGCACGATATCAGAGTTGATGCATTGCAAATTATGTGTTACATACTTTCAATGTGTAATAGTTACCGGTAAAATAAAACCGGTTATTCATACATAGATAATTATAATTGTATACCTTGATGTGCACTTGATCATAAAACAGTATGTTTTTGTATGTCTATAAAAAAATGACTTTATATTTAAAATCTAGAGTATGTTCATATGGTAATTGTACTATGCATACATAGTTATCGGCAGTCCGCAGATATCTGCAATTGTATTTTTTTTAATACCTTTCATTATTTTGAGGGCTTTGAAATTTTAGCTCTAAAGAGATTATTAAGCAATCATTTTTGTGTAAAAATTTCAAAACTCTCAAATGAGTGGAACATATTATAAAAAAGCAGCAAACACCTGCCGATAACTATATTACAATTACCATACTGGATATTATTTTAACTCATATCGTCGGCTCAGAATACTTTTGTCGTTTAGTACGGTATATAAAAAAAAAAAAAAATAACAAAAATAGGAATTTCGACCTTTGTCTAGGGATTGGCGATATATAGAAAAGTATTGATACTTTTTATATCGGGTATTTTCAAAAGTACTAAATACTAATTAAAAAATATTGCATAAAAGTATCGATATATCGTAAAAATATTGATGACTTCCAAAAAAGCAATAGAAACAATGAAAAATAAAAATTAAAAGGGCAGGGGATATTATAAGACTATTACAAAATAGCATCAGATTTACCTAGGCCAAGTCAACAAGGATCGGTAGAGAGCTCTGTACAGCTAGAGACACAACATCTACTAGAGCTACATGATCAGCCTTAACTCTTGAGCTCTCTGTTGAGCCTTACTGATGAGTCCTAAGTATAGGTCAAAACCAGTCTAAGACTAACTAAGAGTAAACAGGGTACTTCATAATGCCTCATTTCCCATACCTTCTTCAAATATCACTTCAGTGGTTATTTTCCTTATCTTCTGTATTCATAGTACAGTATTGCACAATATGTTTACTAATGCTTTTTTGTGTTTGTAGAAATTGGATGAACCTGAGAGATGCTGACACTGGAAAAATTTTATGGCAAGGAAATGAAGACTTGTAAGTATAAATATCTATAAAAAAATTATGACACAAAATAAAAATATACTGTAAAGAAAATGATGGGAAAAAATTCAGCGTGCTGTTATTTTAAGATGCCTGTTTTTTTCTCGCAAGTTTCTTTGATTTGCTATTTAAAACTATAATACACTTTTTTTAGGTCTATACCTGATGTGGAACATGAAGCAAAGGTTCCCAAGAAAATCCTTCATTGCCGGGCAGTTTCAAGAGAAATAAATTTTTCTTCAGTGGAACCAATGGAAAAATTCAGATTAGAACAGAAAGTTTTGTTCAAGGTGATCTCTCTATTGTCTCTTCCTCTAATTACTAAAAAAATTTGGGTCTATTGTATTACAGTACTAATTTATAATAGCTAAAAGCAATGTATTTATCAATGTACTATAGCTATAGTACTTTTCTACTGATGAAGGATGGTAGTGGCAAGCTCACAAACTGTAATTTTAACATTTTTTCAGTACAGTATAGAATATTACAGGTATGTACAGAAGTCTAATGTCATATAATCATGTTTTAGAATCGGTGTTTAGAAGAGTGGTTCTTTGAGTTTGGATTTGTAATTCCTAATTCAACCAATACATGGCAATCATTGATTGAAGCTGCACCAGAATCTCAAATGATGCCTGCCAATGTTCTCAAGTAAGTTACTAGTTTGCTTATCAGTGACTTTTATTATTATTTTAGTAATTTGATATTTTTTAAAAAATGTTATCATACCAAACACAATAGTTTATTTTCCTTGATATATTTTTCAGTTCTTTGTTGTTATTACTATTTGAGAAAATCGGTCAGTCAGAATTGTAGCAGTCATGATAATAAACCAGTTTCAATACAGTACTCCTATCATATTTCACAGATATTTCAAATGTAACAGCCAAATAGAAGCAAAACTATGATGTATAGAGTGTGCAAAATGAAAATTGGGACTAAATTAAGTTTTAAATTTTAGCTCTAAAATTATTGATTCCCCCCCCCCCCCCCCCCCCTCCTTTAAAAAAATATGTTCTTCAACATTTTTATAATTTAATTTTTTAATATTATTTTTTTAAATCATAGTATTCTGGGACAAATTAATTAAGTTAAAAAATATTTAGAAAATAGTTGGTTGAGATTAGATCACGTTGAATTGACAACTAATAAAACGCAAAGATTCTCTAATTTATATAGTAAATTTGGACTAGGGACCAAATATTCTAGCATGAGCTAGATAAAAAATAGACCTTAAAAGGGATGAGGTTAAAGAGAGTGTCAACCTCTACCAACTATTCTCTAAATTTATTATTATTATTTTTTTTTTAAACTTAATTGATGCCAACCGCAATGTTTGTTTCCTTATTCATTATTGTGGGACAAAGAATAAATATTTTAACATAATTTCATTATTGTCCTTTAACTTGAAGCACTTTCTTTGTATTAACATAGAACGTGACTGACTTAGACCGGAAATTGCTAAAAGAAAAACTATATTTTCACAATAAATTTTTATACAGTACATTATTTATTTCCAACAAAACAAACACTATAATTTGCAAATAAAATCAAGTAAATTTAAAATATATTTTTGTTCCGATAAGAATTTCAATAATATATATTTTTAATTTTAAGAAAGTTTCTAATTTGACTAAAATTTGTCGCTTAAATTTGATTTTCCACATTTACATGTTATCTTTCAAGTGGAATAACTTAAATATTTGATCGTGTTTTCACATGTTTGACGTAACTAAATTTTTAAGTACCATTTCTTCTTTATTTTGTGTTTATGTTATAATACGCAACTGTCTAGTTTGCGAGATATCAGTCGGTCACCTACCCTCTTAAATTAAAAGTCTCTTTACCATAACTAAATTTGTATCATTGTTGTGTTCACAGTGGCAACATAGTTATAGAAACTAAGTTCTTTGATGATGATCTCCTAGTCTCCACATCTCTTGTTCGTCTCTTTTATGTTTGAGTGAACTTCACATACAGTGCACAAATATGAACATGAACTTAACTAGACCAGTAGTTGTTTTAAAATGATGATTATCTTGGTCTCTAGTTTACTGTGTATTATATGAAACAGTTCAGACCATAAAAAAAAAAACATTCTACAGACATAAAATGGACTATTTAAACTGTCAGTGTTTTGATTCACATGGGATGTGCATACTTACTATTTAATGAGATGGAGTACTGTAGATAGTAGCACAGTATTTTTAGATTGGCAAGATACATAGGAAAATAAGTAATCCATAACCTATGTAAAGGTACAAAACCCGGAAAAGAAAGTGACAAAAACGTAAACCATGTGGTGGTAAAAGTGGGAACAAAATAAGTCCTGTCAGTGCAGTCCTGAGATGCTTACCACAATTTTTATACCATCCGGTTTCTTTTTCTGGAACTTTTGTTATTGTTTTGTACCTTTGCATAAGCACCCAAGAACTGCCCACTAAACAGGAAAGAGCTGGTCAGCAACAAATACTCGAAAGTCAAAGATAAGGATAATAATTGCTTTTTTTTGTTGTTGATCATCTCCAAAATTGTGACCAGATCATTAAAAAAAAAACATAAAAAAAAACATAAAAAAAAAACATAAAATTCAAGCTACTTATCTTCGGTGTGCTTCGGTGGTTTGTTATGATCACGTGACGTCAGGCTTGGATCGTCTCAAAATTAATCCCAGCTTTAACATTGAAGCAAGTTGGTATGTTAAACTTGTAATCCAGTTATCTTTTCTAAAAAAAAATTTAAAAAAATAATAATAATAATAAATACAGTGTCACCATCTCTGGTACTCCCCCTCCTTAATTTTACTTACAATTTCTGAATCTGAGAGTATTCAAAAGAAATTGTTTCTGCAAGCACATTAAATGTAGTCTGTAAAAAGTTAATGCTATTTCCATGTGGGAAAAATTTCCATGGTGTGAATAGTCCTTAATAAATATTCAAGTTATCACCAGGTTTTTAAATGTTGAAATTTTACTAAAAAAAATATATAAAATTTTCCTAATGCTACATTTTAAATGTGGTTTTTGTTATCACTGAAAATATTTGCAATGCAATTATTAATAAGTAGTATTTGGCATTTTAGTCAATCTAAAAAAAAAAAAGAAGTAGCTCCCAGTGTTATTTGAATATATGGGTAAAAATTTTATTCTGGTATACTTGATATAAATTATTTTTATTTGTAATACTGCACTATATGCTTGTGGTAAAAATGTGAATAACATAAACTATTTCATTACTTTTTACCATTTAAGTGGTGCAGTAGTGTAAATGATACTTTTATTAATTTATATGAGAGAATGATGTGCCTGTTAAGATATTTAATTTTATTTATTTTTTGCTAAAATGTGAAACTTAAATTAGTAACTGTTAAAATTTAAAAAAGAAAATTGAACTGTATTTGTCACAGCTATTGATATAAAAATTTTAATTGAATGTGCATTGTATACCTGCACCATTACGAATACCATTGTAATATTAGTATTATGACTCCCTGGCAACGTATTGGAGCTATCATAAATGTAACCCATTTTGTAGTTTTGCTGTCCATAAATGTAATTGTTTATCATTTTACTGCTTAAAAGAAGTCGATTTCAGATATGATACAAGATATTAATTGTAAATTCCATACTACAATGATGATTGTAATATTCCATAAAATGTACTTAACATATTACTTTAACTACTTTTGTTATCTATTTCAAATTCAGGTTAATATGCTATACATTTGCGTAAACAATAGACAAGAAAAAAACAAGTATTGGCATAGTGAAAAGTATGAAGTATGAATAAGTTGTAGGATACCTATATCCAGAACTTTATAGCTTTTTTATTGAACTCGTATCTTGCACTTTATACTTATAATTTATCCTGAAACACGTACATCATGGTCATATATATTTAGGATTTCATCTTTGAATAGGGAAAAACATATAACAATAGGGACCGAATAATTTTGTACATTTAATGGAGACTGATTTTGTTTAGTTTTAATCTTTTCTCATGTATGTATATTATTATTTCTCTTCTTTTTAAAATAAGTCAACTAATTTTTCTGATTTACAATTACTTATTTCTGTCGTATGTACAAAAAAAATGTTTCAATATGATTTTTTTAAATTACATTTTAAAGTTAACTTTTGTATTGTTAATTGCAAAGCATGTACAGCATAATTTTATTATTATGTCCTTGCATAAATTTGTTTAAAGCTTAAGAGTATTCTAAAAAAAATATATATATAATAAAAAAAAAAAAAATGGGTTGTTAACAATTTATTATACATACATAAATATATTTTGAGCTCTGGAAGTATTTTAAATTCTATTTTAAAGTGTTTCCACATGTAAGAGGAGATAAAACTTCCTAACTAAGGCTTACAGTATGGTTGCATGTCAATATATGAATTGCAAAATATATCGTTTCAATTTTTTATTCATATTTTTAAATTGTTGACTTTATTATAAACTTTGAAAATATCTCATTAATGAAATGTCAAGCTCTTTTTTGGAATATGCAATAAAAAATTATGCTAATTGCTATTATTACTGTAAAATAAATTGCATAATACATCAAAGAAAACAAAATTAGTTTGAGGTACATAAAAGGGGGGGGGGGTATAATTTATGAATAAGTTTATACTCAATCAACATAACCCAAGTTTACGATGTACATGTAAGCGTCAGATGCACAAGCAGACATTTATCAAATGTTGTAAGTGTCATTTTGTCATACTAAGCAGAGGTGACCGATGCAGCAAATGTTGAATGTCTGCTTTTCCATCTGATGCTTTCTTATAATATATCGTATATTGGGACAGCCTAGATTCCATATTTACAGCTATACTAAACTACGATAATATATTGAGTGTGGAGTAAATAAGATTTCGAAATTTAAAAGATGTTTGAAGTGCAAATAATACAATGCTTCTCAATTTAGACTCTGGTATACTAATTTTTGTGTATGAATAACAAATTTTTGCATCATGCTTTGCTCTTGAAAAAAGATTGTAACGATCAGCGCTATCGTTATTTAATTTTATCATACGTTTATGTGGGTAATATTTTGCGACCGTATATGTATATACACACACAATAAAAGTTTTTTTATAGGTAAAAACTCTAGTCCTGTTCCTCTGATTGTGAAAATTTGTAGAGGTTTGAAACCTCTATTGTGTTTTCCTAAAAATAAATATTTGATAAAATGAATTGATTGTTATTATTGAAGTGAATAAAAATTATGTTCCCTTAATATCCGGGTTTTTCAGGAAGCTTTCTGTGATGACTTTACGGTCTACCCATACCATATCAAGTCCATTCATATCTTGAGTTAGGTTAAAAAAAAAAAAAAGTATGTTTTGCATATTGTTGGGAGTTGGGATTATATTGGAGATTATATAAAAAGCTATACAAATCGTTGAAGGGAAATTTGCAAATTAGATAATGCATTTAAAATCCAAACAATTTATTTCAGAACATTAGGCATACTAAACGGTTTTATACAACTACTTATTTAATACAACTAAAACTTTTACAACTTTTCTTGCATAAATATTTTTATAACATTAGTGTTTGGCGTGAAGTAGAAATCAAGGGGTGGAATTGCTATAGTAAAAGAGTTGACGTAAAATTATTTGCAAAATTATTTGCCCGGATGTCTACCTTTTTGCAGGAACAAAAAAATTAAAGCGGAAGCCTTGTGACTGGATCTGCTGCGCTTTGCAGATCCAGCTGGACTGGGGAGGTGTCGCTTTTTACAAGATTTACGATCAATAGAGATTAAATTAGCTTTACATTACACTCTGTGAGGCATGTAGGTTATTTGCCTACCAGCAATTATTAATAATCTCTCCAGTTATGTTTTTTTTAAGTTTCCAAAACGAGTTTTAAGTTAAGAACTTCAGTTTTGACAACGCTAACTCGTCTGCGTTGATAAATCACAAAAGGTGAGCAAAAAAATTATCTGCATTGAAGTAGAGAAGGTGAAATGGGGAGTTGTAACTTTGATAAACAAAACACCTTATACAATTATGAATTTTTATCGCGTAAGAAATGCACAAGCTTGATATGATTATGTTTATATGTACATTTTTCATTCAAATTCGCTTTGTTTATTAAAAGGGGCGTGTACGTATCTTGCAAATGTGTATGTATGAATTGAAAATAAATTTTTGTTATGCCTTGTTCACATTGAGCTTTTTGTAATTGGAATTGCTAATTACTTTCACTTAAGAAAATTTCTTGATTGTTAAGTATTTACTAATTTTCCAATTAGCATTTTCACTTAAGAACTTTTTTTCTTAATTTTCCAATTAGCATTTTCACTTAACAAAATTTTTTTCTTAAGTGGGTAATTAGAAGAATTTTATTGTTAATTTCAATTCAATTAAGAATCAAACCCAACTTGATCCTTAATTGATTTTTGGTATTGCAAATTTTTTGAAAAAGGGTTTCCAATAGATTTTATGATAAGAAATTGATAAATTAATAATTTTTTTAACAGAATATTATAATATTTTTTATTTTTCATATTAATTACTATTTTAGAATTTTTAGAATTATTATTATTTTAATACTATTTTTGTTTTGGGGGGTTTCCACTCAAATTTGGTACGTACATTGCATAAATACTCATGAACTTTTTTTTTTATAATTTTGTAACTTCAACCCTAATCAAATTTTTACCCCGAAAATTAAAGTTCGATCTTGTTTCTGAACATAAGAAAGTCACTTAATTACCTCTGGTTATCTTAACGTGCCAAAGACAATAGGTGGTAATTAAAATTTTGTAACTTCAACCCTCATTGAGATTAGGGGTATAGTGTACCCCGAAAGTTGAATATTTTTATCCAATCACAACAAAGTTGTTTATATGATATGGGATATGGGTATAACTTGACATGCCAATTAAGCACAATGAGCATAATTGAAATTCTGTAACTTCATCTTTTATCAAGATTAGGGGTAGTTCACCCAGAACACTTCTCGTATTTAAGCGTAGCAGTCGCTTTAAATGGTTCCCATTTCTTTTTGTGGCGCTCATAAATGAGAACCTATATATTTCTTTACAAAACTAACCCGTCCTTATATTGATTAAGGGTTTAAGTTACAGAAATTTAATTATTTTAACCTCATTGTGCTTGGCATGTTGAATTACCAAGGTAAATGACTATGCTGCGCTCACATAAGAAATTTATTTATTTAAATTAAAACTACAAAATTTGCCCCCCCCCCCCTCTCATATTCATATTTGTTACAATTACTATTATTGTCTTTGGCACGTTAATCTAGCCATGTATAAGCTATACTTATGTTGCCTGGCTCATGCGAATGTGTCAGAAGGCCCTCGGATAAAAAACCCTGGCTGTGCACGCAGGTAAAGCATATCGGCGAGCGGCACACAGGTAGGGTCTTTTGTCGTAGGGCCTTTTGTCCGCGGGCCTTCTGTCTGTATACGGGCTCATGCAGATAAAGCATAACTACAATTTTCCCCTAAAGGTGAAATTTTTATATTTTAATATTCACGGATATTTAGGCAATTTACCAAGTTGACTGGAAAGGCCTAAAATAAAATTAATAAAATACAAAAAAAGTAATAATATATAATAATTATAAAAAATATTTATAATTATATATAATGAATAATAAAAAATTTAATAAAATTTATTAATTTATCAATAAAATATATTAAAATCTATTGAAAAGCATTTTTCGAAAAAATTTGGACTAAAAAAATTAATTAAGAATCAACTTGGGTTTGATTCTTACGTAAATTCAAATTTTGAAAAAAATTCTTCTAATTACTCACTTAAGAAAAAAATTAAGAAAAAAATTTGTTAAGTGAAACCAATTAAGAAAATTCTTAAGTGAAAAATCAGTTTCAATGTGAACACCAATCGTTCTTAAGTGAAAGTAATTAGCAATTCCAATTACAAAAAGCTCAATGTGAACAGGGCATTATGGGGGTAAACGACCTATCTTGAATAAGGTCACTGGGGCAAATGTACGTGTATTAATATTAAAGATGCATAATGCAAGGCAACTTTTATATTGAGGTCACAATTTATTATTCTTTATATTTTACTCATAATATATGATACTTCATTAAACATTATGTAGATATGTACTGTATGTGTATTGCAAAAGCTTTATCATCATAAATAACGATACAAAAAAAAAAAAAAAAAAATCTCCATTATTTATTATTATAATACGAGTGTAACCTGCATTGCATTGATTTTTCCATTTTCCTATATTTGTGTTTCAGAGCATATGCTGCTGTGAGTGATAACAGAGGTAATACCTTGTACATGACTGCAATGGAGAACACTCACGGAACAGTAGGAGAAGGGCATATGCAACAACCAACTGGCCCTACACACATGCAGATGCCTCAACAAGGGGGTCAACATCGAAACCCCTTGCTCTGTTTTGTGTGTAATGATTATTATGATGAACCTTGTTTAATGAGCTGTTATCATTCGTTTTGTGCTCGATGTCTTACAGGCAGAGAAAAGGATACAAAAATTCAGTGTCCGCTCTGTGGGTACGTACCCCCCAACTCCTATACTACATACTGTTGATCAGAAAATAAAATTTTAGCAATAATCAAAATTGTGTTTACCATAATGTATTAAATCTTCAGTAAATAATAATATAGGCATAATGAAAAGTAGAAAGAAATCATAAAATATAAGAAAGTTAAGGCACTGTGACGTAAAATTGTTCTGCGTTGTCTTCATATTGCATTACCATTTATTTTTATAGAGAAAATTGCTATTTGATGTCTCTGTGATGACAATAATGCAAAATCTTATCTCACAATATTATTTATTTTACCATTAAAAATTCATCTCATGGTTTTCTCATAAGAACAGCATTGTAAATTTAGCATCAGGTTTTGGAATGGTAAAATATATTATCACAATCATATTCATTTTATTATCAGGATTAAATAATGTAATAATATGTAACTGTTATCACACTTAAACTAGCCATTTTGCAAATTTACATAAACTCTTGTGCCGGGAAAAAGAATAAGATGTGAACCCTATTTTAAAACAAAATGCACCAATCCTTTACTATTTAGTTCAGGTAACAGTAGGCTTTATTCTTTCAACAGATCAGGTATAGATTATTGTGCTGTTTTTTAGGCAACAAACATCATTGAAAGAAGGAAATACTCTTCCACCACCAGATATATTGTTGCGTCAACTTCTTGACTTGTTCAATGCTGAGAATCCACCTTGTGCAAACTGTGATAAACGGAATCGCAGTGCAATGTTTTTCTGCCACACCTGTGGTAAGTTATTATTATTTAGTATGGAGAGGAAGGAGTTCAAAAATTAATGAGACTGATATTGTCTTATTATCAAATTTTTAATAATGGCAATTAAATTGTAATTATAAAATATTTAAATTTATTTTGGAAGATACATTAATTTTCTTTCAATAAACATTACAGCAAATTTTTGTATTTTGATAATTGTAATTAGGTACCATTTTGACTTATTTTTATGCAAAAATTTTGATTATACAAAAATCAAATAAAAATTGAGAAGGAAATAGAAAGAAAAACGCTTATTTACTATAGGTAGTGATATTATTATTTTATTTTAAATAACAATAAATATTTCAATGCAGTATATTTAATATCCTCAAGCATATTTTTTGCATTTTTTTAAAATAGGTCAAGCACTTTGTGCTGGTTGTCGTGACAATACTCACAGAGCAAAGATGTTCTCAACCCATGATGTTATCCACATGTCAAAGTGTGCAAAAGAACAGAGGAGGAGGGTAAGAGTATAGTAGCCACATTACGTCTCAATTGCTTAGCAAAATATACAAATTTACAAAAAAAAAAATAATAATAATAAAAATAAAAAACAAAAGACATCTATAATTTCAACTTTAAAAGTGCATGTTGTACTTAATTATCTTTATTGCTATGTTATCATAATTACAGTATTATCATCACCATAATCACTATTAAGTTTTACATGCAAACTAATTCTTTCATTTTAGAGTAGATCCATTTTCTTATTATTATTATTGTTTATATATTATTTTGTTAACATTCTTTGTATGCTGTAAATTTTTTATTTTATAATTTTGTTTTTATGATTTTATTTTTTGTTTTTGTTTTATTATTTCAGTTTGCATGCTCCTATAGTTTGAAATATAAATAAAATCTGCTGAGGTGCGATTTGTTGTTAAGTGTACTACACACGGAGAGCTGTTCATCATGTTCTCCAATACCCAGAAGAACATGCTGTGCATCAACTGTTTCCGAGACACTCCACAAGATGCTCGACTGCATTGTGTAGATATAGACACAGCATATGCACAGGGTTGTAAGAAACTGGAGCGAGTTGTAATGGTAAGTTATAACTTTACTTTCAATTTATCTTGTCTATAAAAAGTTAAACTTAGCATCACCCTTGTTCTATGATAGTTACCTATATTATTATTTTATTACACAATACAGTGTTATGAGGGCGGGGGGAATTGCAGTCATCTGATACTAAATTAAAAGAAAAGGATAGTAAAATGCACACCATCACACAGCTATAATGTGAACATAGGCAATAGAATGATGAAAGATAGCCAAAAAGCAGGTTGGTTTTCATTACTGCACTACTTTGCTGATGCGACCAGGTATGAGTTGGCGGAAAAAGTTGCACTGTTCATGGGTAAAATTTGTTGTGTAAGTATTTTGCAATTCTTATATCAATGCATACCACAAAATCACTATACGTCAACACAACAAAAGTGCATCATAATAATTTGCAATTGTTGTGGCCGTTAGCCTGTTTTAACCTTTTTTTTTTTTTTTTTTTTTTTTTTTTTTTGCTATCTTACATTATTATATTGCCTATGCTTACATTAAGGCTACTTGTATTTTTCTGCATTTTAGCTGTATTTTTTTTTCTCCTTGTCCTTTTCTTACAGTGTTATATCAATAATTTTACTATACCATATTTTAAGTGAAACGTTACTATAAAACTAAAGCTCTAAAAAAGTTAAAATTGTTTGATAAAAAAAAAAAAAAAAAAAAAAAAAAAAATCTCAAAGGTTTAGTAGCGTCTAATAAGTATGATTTCTTTGCTTAGTCTGTGTGTGAACTACAAGGCTCGGTGAGGGAGGGTATGATTTTGTTTCGCACCTTGCTCGAAGAATTAAAGAAAAACATGGATCTGGAGAAAAATACAATTAATTCATTTTGTCAAGGCATGCAAGAAGCCATTGCTAAAACTCATGCCAATATGATAATGGAAGTACAAAGGTAGGAACCTTAATCTATTTGTGTTATTTCTTAATTAAGTACTTTTTACATTCAGCTACTTATAAATTTGCATTTATTAAGTTTTCTTAAAAAATTTTCTTATCTTTAGGCAATTTGAAACAAAAGAACGTT
Organism: Ecdyonurus torrentis; assembly: GCA_949318235.1. Taxonomy (NCBI): domain Eukaryota; kingdom Metazoa; phylum Arthropoda; class Insecta; order Ephemeroptera; family Heptageniidae; genus Ecdyonurus; species Ecdyonurus torrentis. The sequence continues at coordinate 40,229,471 of OX439131.1, read as the reverse complement.
TATTTAGAAGTCAGCTTGTAACATTAGCATCAGTTCTACCTATTCTACAAATGCATTTATTAATGTGTACTACATTTTCTACTGCTGCTTCCAAATATGAGTTTCTTGATCTTGCTTACCCAATGATGGAACGACTTACAGCTGTAACTCAGATTGGACCACCAGTAAGACCTTCACAAACTAGTCAGATCAAAACTAATTTCCGAGCTGAGTTTGCTCATGCACTAGAACCATGGGTCGGTGCTTCAAAATTAGCTCCTAGACCTCAAGAGCCACCAACACCAGCTGAGAGATTGTATGAAAGTCAGCCTCAACAATCAGCTCCTCCATTGGCTACATCACCACCTCAGACTGGAGGTGCTTACTTTCATCCCCCAACCTCTCGACGTCAACACTCAGCACTTAGAGCTAAGGCATTAGAGGGTGAAGGTCCTTTTCCTAATCACTGTCGTAGTTTTGATTCACAAGTTAAAGAACTAAGTCAGCAATTGGCAGCATTGAAAGAACAACTACAAAATTTACATCGTGAGGTTGTTTCTCATAAACCAGCTCCTGGACAAAATCCTCAAATTGGAGCTCAAGGAAGACTTGAAATGATAGCAAGAGATTGTTCTCATATGGAAGAGCAATTAGAGAGACATCAAGTTGAATTGGAGAGACTCAAAAATGTGTTTGATTCAATTTGGGAGGAACAACTTTGTCGTATTCATGTGGAAAAAGATATTTTTCAAACACAGGTTTGTTCACTTTTATGCTGTTGTAAAAAAATAAAAAATAAAGTAGACTAATAAAATAAATTGAAATCCAGTCAGTATGTAATTATTTTTTATATCATCACAAAACCTCATTTCCCTGTTTCGGAATAAATTAATAAGAATAGATCAAAACTAAATTTATCATGTCCTATCATATTATTTTATTTGTTTACTTTACGTTTTTATGTTATGTAGATTTTGTTTCTTTTTATTTTTTGCCACTTTCATGAAAAAGAAATTACAAAGTATGTGCTTATAATAATGCCAATTAAAAAAAGTGGCTATTAAGTCATACTTAATAAACTGAAAATCACACCACATCCTTATTAAATATTTCTGATGTTATTAATAATTTTTCCTGTTTTATTTTTAGTAGATATGTAGTAGTTTTAACTGATAATATACATCATCATCTTGTCAGATGCAGGATATTTTGTCTCTACGTTCTGAAGTAAGGCACTTGAGTATGGTAGCTCGCCAATTGGAGCCTTATGTACGAGCCATGAGCTCTGCTGCTGCCGCAGAACGTCTTACTCCTGCTCCATCATCAGAGGGTTCTCACTCTCATACTGGTTCACAAGGAGCTACCCCAGACAGTGCATCTGCAGCAGGACTAGCAAATTCTTTGTCTGCATTAGAGCCACACCTACAGAGCTTGTTGGATCACATCAATCTTTTGCAGATGGAACAAGATGCAAGGTATATTTAAATAATTCAGATTTTTAAGTGCTATGTCTTAAACCATATTTTTTCTTTAAAGGCTGGAAATGAGTCAGAAGGAATGTAGGATGCATTCATCGCAAGTAACATCACCTATTGAAGAAAATATCATGCTTTTTAAAGGTATAATTTTAGCATAGTATATATCAGAAAATAAAATGATAATGGAGCTACATTTCATAAATTTATTTATTTTCCAGAAGGCAAAGACATGAGCATCCCAAACGTTCCAGTTGGTAGGGCTCGTCTGAGAAGTGACAAAAGTCGAGAAGCAATTGATCAACCAGCTAGAGATGAGGGTGTGTCTGGAGGGATGCAGAGAAAATCAGCAGAAGAGAGACCTCCTGCATTACCGCCAAGCTGTGAGATGAAACGAGGTATGATTGGGCAGCTCATAGATAAGGTGCGTACAAAAGAAGATAGAGGTAAGAAATCTCCTGGCACACAGGAAGAGCCACCTCCATTAAGACCTAAGAAATCACAAGATAGAGATAAATCTATTAGCAGAGTTTTAAGAGGTAAAACATCAAGTTATACAAGTGTAGCTGGGAAAGATTCAAGTGGAAAAATTTCTACTTTATATCACAGTCTAAGTGGCAAAGTACTTGGTAGTACTCAACAAGATCAAGATAGAGGCCCAGAAAGTGCTACTAGAAGATTATTAAGTGAATCACATCCTGATATGTCAATGCTACCATCTGAAGTATCAGTTGGATGTGTAGATGTTGAACGACTAGAGTCACAACTGAAAGAAAAGTTGCATGATATGGGAAGGTCTGTGGGTAGAATAATACGACCCAAAGATCCTTCTTCTTCTGGTACTGGTAGCTTAGAAGATGGAGACTATCAAAGAATATCATCAACTGAAGTCAGGGCTTTAGTACATCGAGATGCATCTTCGACTCCTGCAGCATCTCCCAGACATTCTATTCCTCCTGGGTGGAGTAGAGAATCAATGAAGAAGCAAAGTTCTTGTGAAAGTCTCAGCCTAAGCTCAGTATCAGTTAACAGTAGACGTTCATCTACTGTTGAGTTGGCTGAACCACCTAGGTCAGCATCAGCAGGAGGTAAGATTCATAGAGGAGGAAGTCGAAGTGAGAGTGCAGAGAGGCGCATGCAAAAGCAACATTCCTGGGAGACATTTCCCCCCAAGAGGGGAGCAGGTACTGTCGCTTTGGCCATGGCAGCAGCTGCCGCAGCTTTAGCAGCAGAGCGAGCAGAAAGAGCTGAGAGAGCAGCCAGTGCAGCCTCGGGAGATAGTCATCGTTATATACAAGATCCTAATGACTTTCAGGGAGGATTTGATTTAAAACCAAGTACATTAAAGAAAGCTGATAGCTTTGAAGGACATGAGGAGGCAGTAAGAACATTAGTAGCTGCAGTTCAAGAAACAAGAACATTGCAAAGAAAACCAAAACCAGGTACTTCTAGTTAAATTCTTGATCAAATTGATTACACCAAGTAGATCTGATGAATAATCCAATAACAATTTCATAATTGTTTTACTAAAAGATATAACAGAATAGCTTTTTCCAATGGAGAGTTAACAAAAAAAGTATTTTAATTTTTTATTTCAATCTATGTTATATAAAAAAAATGACCCCCCCCCCCCCTCTTTCTCTCTCCTTTCTGGCATAATAATTTAATGCCAGCAATAACTATATCTGGCACAAAAAATAATAATAATAACAGAAACAAAAAGTGAGTACATCTATATCAATGAATATTTTAATTAAGAAAATGTCAAAGAATATTTAAATGTCAACCAATAGATGAAGCAATAACATCATTCATTATTATGTTTATTCAAATTTATGTATTATTATTATGTTTTATATTCAATCTCCATTGGCTATTTAATTCTTTTTCCCTAAGATTTTTTTTAAAGGAATATATAAAACAGCTCAAATATCTCAATAGAAAAAAAAAACTTTTAAAATTTAAATAATAATAAACATGCAATATTAAACAATTATAAAAAGTATGGAAATGATGTAAAGCTGATTAAAACAAATTCTGTTAAAGGAAAAAAAAGAAAGAAATATATACTTCACAATTTTGTAATGTATACTGATGGAAATCAAACACCATTTTTCACCTAATCATCTTTTGATCTAGATGATCGCGGTGCTCTATAAAATATAGGATAGATTAAGTGTAGTAAACCTAAATATAGAATATACAAATAATAAAACAATTAATGTAATTCACTAAAAAAAAAAAAGGGGCTTGTAGGTATAAATAATAAGTAAATAATAATATTAAAAAGGAGAAAAAAATACATAAAATAATAACCTTTCATATTAGATGGGGAAAAATAATCAAAATATTTAATAGATATTTAATTAATATTCTATTGTTTTAAATGTATGTATATGTTTGAGTTTAGTATTTTAAATGATAACATATTACATACATAATTTACATTTTCTTAAACTTGAAATCTTTTTCTAAAGGGTTTGTGCAATATCTGTAAACTGCATAAATAACTTTTTAAAATATACGTACACTATCTGTAGATATTTATACAGACGTATTATAAGCTTCGAGTATTGTCATTAATTTTTCCCCCTTATTATTTGTAGTAACAATACCCAATTTATTTTTCTAATTTGCAAATTTTATAGTCTATGGTCTGTCATTTAGTTATATATCAATCCTTTAATCAATTCAGTTTATATGATTCATAAACACAGTATTAGTGGCAAAGTGTTATATTTTAGGTACTATATGTATTAAAGGAATAGACTAGAGAAAAACATAAGCATTTATATCACAAAACACTTGATGGGACTTACATAAATAACTTTTGTTTGTCTCAAAACCCAACTGTAGCTCCGCAGTAGTGATCAGAAATTTCGATTTATGCAACCCGCACAACATTTTCATACTAATTTTTGGATGTTTCTGACATCATAAACATGAATAGTTACGTAAATTGCATATTCTATACAGTATTTTCACTTTCTCTCATGGGGCTACATTATCATTCTGGTGAAAAAAATGTCATCAGTTTTGAAGGTCCCATTTCTTGTTTATTCATTAAAAAGCACATGTTGTTTTCTGTGGTCTATGGCTTTAATATTTAAAATCTTTATTCTGTTAGATCTATTAGATCTGTTAGATTTCACAATTTTTTGATAAAAATCAAACTATAAACATCATAAGAAATGTTGTGTACAATTTTACCTAAAATATAAGCACTGAAGCTTGCCTGTTTATTCTTTAGTTTTGTGACATCATGGTATACCTGCTGTATTAAGGATGTACCAGCAACCCCAAGAAGCTGTGTATTTCTTGCCATGGCGTCATTGAGTTTTCATCTCTTAAAAACTATAGTAACCTAGTAGAATGCTGTTTGTTTGTTTTAATTTATTACTTTCAAACACAACTATTTTATGTTATAAATCTATAACTTAGAGAGAGGTAAAAAAAAAAACACCTTTTTATAAGATAGAAAATGATGGTCAATATAAGTAGAATCATAAATATACTTATGTATAAGTTGTAATTATTACAACCCTGCTACCTCCCAATCACCTTTGTATATGTAGATTTATGTCTAGTGTAGTAAATGAGATTAGTAAGAAAAATAATTATATGTATAAAATGAAAAAGCAAGTTTACCCTATCCCTATACTATCCCTGAAATGTAATATGTGTAATACCATTAACTGCCAAAGCTTGACTTGACATAAAATGAAACCACAATCAAGTGATAAAATGATAACAACAAATTTTTAAAGATTGTATGTATAATTTTAGCTTCCTCTTTCCATGTTTTTATTATTATTAATAATAACCTTTAATTGTTGCCCTAAAATTGTCAAGAATGTATGCAATACAATTAATGTTTAAATAAAATGTTTGTTATAATGGTTAAGCATAAAGGAACAATCACTAGGGGAAAAAAAATCATGAGTTCCTTTGAGAAGTTTGAGATGGTCAATACAATTTTCTGTAGTAGATAATTCATAAACATAGAATGATTTGTATGTTATTCAATCATAATAGCCACTTGGATAATACATCATGTAACAATATATTGGTTAAAAAAAAAATTAAATTCTCACCATTGAATTTTAAAACTTATTTTCAAAGGAAAGAATAGGAAAACCAACAATCGCTTTAACAAGATGAAGTCCATATCTAGGTGAAGATCTTGATGGCACAGTTAACACAAATATTTACATTGATTAAGATTTTTCAAGGTCATGCAGTGTACAACTCTTAAGCCACCAAAGAAGAGGGTCAAAACAACTTGAACATTGTATATTGTATGCAATCAAGATCTTCACCTAGCTAACGATTTACTTGTGGTCAGGCACTTGTTGTCTCTCTTTTCTTTCCTTTGATAATATAGCAAAACCAAAATGGTTTTAAATTCTAATTTAATAATTTTTAATCATTAAATTGTAAAATATAAATGAACACTGCCAAAATTTATAATTCCCTTGTATATCGAAGGAGGTTAAAATATTGATAAAAAAAAATGTATATTAAAAAAAATGGATTCAATTAACAATCTTAAATAATTAGTTTTAGAACTTAAAGGTATAATGTCATTTCAACTTTCATGCAGAATTGCTTTTTCCTTCAATCTCTGTAATTCATCATTTCACAATCATATATTTCATTGATATTATTGGACTAACCCCTCTAAAAACTTAACAAAGAGGTTAACTAGTTGTAACTTAAGGGGTAATTATAATATGTTAATAGGACGTTTTCTATATTTAAATTGTATCAACATGCAGAAATATTGTTTAGGACATTTTTTTTTCCTTCTCAGGCTTGGACTGGCCATAAGAGCTAGTTCGCGATAGCCGACAAGGTCCTCCTGTTTGGAGGCTACTTGGGCTCCTAATCCAAATTAAAAAGTTTGAGGGGTGTGTAGGGAGTCTAGGGAGGCCCCTAGAATAGAGGTTGTTACACCCCTTTAGCGGACGAGCCCCTTTGAATGTCAGTCTGACCCTGCTTCTTCTTTCTGTTCAATTTCAACTTTTAATTATCTATAGATATATTTATCAAGTAATTTGTTAACCCATAAGGCTTAAATACCAATTTTATAACATACCATTTATTCCTATAAAAACATAATTATAAATTATTTGTTAATTGAAAAATATTTAGGCCTATATTATTATAGTATGTGTAAAAAATGTGAACTACCCCATGTATGTAAGTATAATACTTCTTAAATTTTTTGTCCCCAACACATAAATGTCATATTGCCTATCTTTCAGTAAGTCATATTTAGAAAAATGCTTACATAATTTATAATTTAAAACAATACCTACTATAATATATAGCCTATAGTAAACTGGGCATGTTTCACATAAAATATAATATATGAGCTTATTTCAGTGTTGAGTACATAATGCTCAATTAAATTGTTATTGTTGTCATATAGGGCAATATATTAATATATATGAAAAAAAATAAAATAAAAAGGTAAAAAGTATGATAAAGAATAAGAAAAAAATAAAATAAAAAGGAGTTTTATTAGGAACTATATTATACAGTTGTGTGGGCTTTTTCAAGTATCGTGTTGTGATAATTTTTACCTATTTCACACTATAAAACATATAATATAATCATGAAAAAATAAATCCTTCTGTTTTTTTGTGATTATATAATTTCAAACCATATAAAAACATAATAGTAAAATATTAAATTTGTATATGTGCCCTAGTAAAGCTAGACTTTTACTATAACCTATAAAGATGCGGAAAAAAAATTATATATATAAAATATATAATAGAACATGAACAATCAATCATACACTCTTGTTAAAAAATACTATTGTCTAGTTTAGAAATACATATAAAAAAAAAAAAATTTAAACATGAATGTTTTCCAATAGAAATAATTATTGATTATATTAATTAATATTGATTGTTATAAATGTTAAATATAAAAAGAAATGATAAAAAAAATACCTATGTAGGTTTTAAATTATGAAAATGAGTTTTTGTGATACTCAATTCAATTATACTTATTAAATTTTTCAGTAGATTGCGCATAATTATATAATAGAGCATGTATGTTAATGATGCCTACATTTTTTTAATGAGTCACAAGTCGCAAATATTTAAAAAAAAAAAAAGTTATGAAAAATAATTATGACAAAATTATGAATCTATGATTATATAATTATAAGTAATTATGATATTATATATTGATGTAATTATTAATATTAATATCATACATGAAAACACATTTTCTGTGTAGACTTTATTATTGTTTTTAAGTTGACTTTTTATAAGAAAATTTAGCTTCTGTGCTTTACTATTAATTATTATTATTTTATTCCTTTCCCTGATATAGAGTTTTGTCTTCACAATGGAGGTTATCGGTTTAGCGCGCGGGGAAAGCTAAGGGTCCCCTAATTTAACATTACGCTTATGGGGGAAAACACGTTTTTTGCGATTTTTGAGAAAACTACTCCACTAATTTTGGAGAAATTTAAATGAGAAATATTAGACATACTTTTACGTGTTTTAAGCCATAGTCATTTTTAAGCATTTTTTTAAACCGATAACCTCCATTCAAGATCAAAAATGTACTAAAATCACATAAAACTCCTTTTGTGTGTAGGCATATTCTAAATTGTTTTGTTAATATTGTGAAAAAAGAATTTTGCAATGATTTATTTGTTTAATAATGAATTTAAACTGTATTTATTATTTATGTAGCATTTATATTTTTCTGTTAAAAAAGCTTTTCCTGTAAACCTGTCATATATTTATATGCCTTTTAGATCATAATTGAAAGCTTACTTTGACAGGCAAAACTTAATTAATTCTCTAATTTCTGTTAATGTCATACAGAAAGAGAGCAAATTTTTATTATTACTGTCGTTGCATTTTACTAATTTTTATATTTCATGCTCTATAATGTTTAATATTTTAAGTATTATTTCTGCAGCATTTTAGAAATAATATAATATATGTATACCAATTGATAATACAAAATACGTTTCCCATAGACTGCAATAAATGCTGGTGTATAATACAGTAGGCATAATTTGCTCTTATATATATCTCAGTGCTCATATCATTATAATTTCTTGACTGAAAATAATAAAAAGGGGAGAGTGCAATTAATTCATAAATGTAAAATATAGCTTTTATTTAAAAGCTTTTTTGTTAATATATAAATAAAAACAATTAGTTATTTATAAAAAAAAAATGATATATTATTCTCTCTGTTAAATCAACCTATACAATTTGTGCTATATGTATTCCAAATTGTTGTATCATATTGGATATCTATAAAAATTAATTTAGTTTGTTAAAAATGTGAGCTACGTACCTAATATAATTGGTTATATATATTGGATAATATATACAAGTTTGTTATTATCATTACTGTTTTGCATATAAATACGCTGATTTGATGTGTTATTAATTTTCTCCTTTTAGGTTAATTGTTGTTATAACTATTTATATAGATAAACCTAATATATATTGATTTTTAAGTGTTATATGTGTATGATTAGTTACAAAAAAAAATGTAGTTATATAGCAACTTGCTTTTGTGTAATTAGAATTAGATATGACTTTGTTTTTATATATCATAAATACTCAATAAAAATGTTCAACCTTGAATTTCAGTATTTCATTCAGACCACCATTCTAGATCACCTCTGTACCTAAAATATTGCACTTATAAATCTAGTAAAAAATATAAACTGCGTGTGTCTCAATTTTTTTTTTCTCTAGATCAGTATGTTATAGCTGCATGCTGCACCACATAGGCCTATCTGCTGTATCTCTTCTGGGGAACATAAAATAGATAGCAGTCCTTTGTATTTCAAGCCCTATACTAATATACCTGTATATTGGAATAATCCGATGCATCAGATACTATGTTTTAAATTGATGATAAAATATAAAAAATATTATTAAAAAGAAAATTCATTGTCTCATAGCTCATAGCCTTAGGTGTTTTCAATTTATATATATTTTTATTATTATTATTTTTTTTTTGTAACAAAATTTAGCCCATATATTATATTAGCTATTGTAACAAGACAATATCTCGTCACTATATATGCTATGTAAATTTTTATGCAAAATATTTTGGTATATTATGTAAAATCTAAAATCATACCTATAATTCACATTCTTGAAAGAAAAAAAAACTTAAAAAATATATTATAATTATATTAATTATAGACAGAAACACAAAAAAAGTACAAGCAAATCTAGAAATTATATTACTATATTTTTTTTAATCAATTTTTTGGTCCATATGGGGGTATGGGGGTACGAGAAAAGAGAAGCGCGCACTGTCATTATTTTTTTGTAGAATCAATTTAATTCGGATACTCTGCTACTATTTGTTAGCCGGTTGCTTTTCCTTCTTTTGCCATTTCTCTTTTAGATGAGAAGTAATTATTGTATGAAAAAATGATCATCGCAGAAGCCCGCAAGCAGCCCAGCAAGAGATAAAAAATGGTAGCTTCGAAAAGGTAATTTAAAAAAAAAAAAAAAAAAAAAGTTTCAAGGTCACGTGACTGCGCAGGTGTACAGAAAAACGAAAAGTTCCGGGTTTAGCCGAAACAACACGATTAGTCAACCATAGATTTTCTGTGGATGTGAATTTTTCCTGGGAAAATTTGCAGTTTTTTCTTGAAATGGTGATACTGCTTTAAAATTTGTGTTAAATAATTGAGATTTCTAGTCTGTAGAAGTGAAATATAAGTGAATCCTGCCACAGACACAATGTTGAAGGCATATTTTGTGGTTATTTGTTTGGGGTGTGCTGTCGCCTCTTTGAGCACAACTCCAGCCGATGGAGGTGAGCTTGTTTTCTTTACTTATATCAAAATAAACGCAATATAAACTCAATTAAAACTTCAGCTGCATGTCATTTACGCAATTTTTATAAATGACACTTGAACGGAGTTTCATTAAAAGAGCATGTTCAGGTATTTCCTGAAAACTCGGTCAGGCAGCCATTTCATGCGTCAGGGCTGATTCCATATACTCGGTTTACCGATTGATTTCTAAACGTCACATCGTAGTCATCGCACCTATATTTGTAAATTTCACTTTTTTTTGGTTATATTGGTTTTTAAAATTAGTCCTTTAATAAAAATCATATTACTTATATCTTATTATAATTGTTAACAATAATTTTTTGGAAATATATTTGTATTTCATATAAATTTTATTAAAATTAATTATGAGGCATTTCATGACGGCGAGAAAGCTTGCAGATAAACAATGATGTGATGATAATCTTTCGCTCTTCTAGATTTTTACCTTATTTAGTATTCAATTTGCATGCACAGGTTCTTTGAAATAATTAGGTATTATTATTTTTTAAATGAAGATTAACGTTTGAAATGTTTAATATGTAATATTAAATGTATTTATTTACATATAAAATCCCAATAACTTAAATAATACGACATATTTTGACCAATGATATTTTCTTTTAACCACATACACATACATACATTTTTTCCACAACCTAAATTGCTTAGCGTATGCATATATTGCGTAACATAATGTGTATGCAGTAACAAAAGCAATGAAAGCAATATAAGTTATGCACTTATTATTTTTGTGCCATTTGTTTTGTATAGAGGTAGGGGGTACTCTCCAATTTTATTTTGATTATTTGCAACAAAAAAAAAAAATCTTTCAAATCACAGAGGACTGGGTGTGTAATATACAATGAATACAATAATACATAATCACTTAATTATATATTATGTACGTTGCATGTACATATACATACACATTTAGTACAGTACATATACAGATGATACAGTCACCACTGCCGTGGTGTGTAGGTATGGTACACCAGAACGCAATTTTCTCCCAAAATAAAATTAAAAAATAATACTGGATTAGTTTTGACAAGGTATAAACATTTTTTAACATACGGTACGGTAATTTTTAAATTTTCAAGTTTTAAAATTGTTAAAATTTACTTTAGAATTCCGCCGTAATTGGTTCCCAATCATAATTATGATACATAATATAGTACTGTAGTACTGTACTGTATTATAGTACATATAAATGTATAGGTATTGTATTATTATAATACATCAGCAAAAGATATGTTGTGTATATATGTATCATAGGTACCGGTACATATGCACTAGGCATATTGAGCACCACAGCTAAGATAATATGTACTGTACTGCAACAAGCGCTTCAGAATAAGTTACAAACAAAGGAAGTAAAAGGCAACATTTCAGTATATTTTTTGCTACCCACCACACCCATTCTCTACCTTGATGTGTGTTATGTTATCTTTGTGGCTATGTTGCTACATTTACGATTATTCAATAATGTACTGTATCCAATGCTTTGTAACTTATTCTGAAGGTTGCGGTACATATGTATGCATACATCAGCAAGTGTTCCTCAATAAAGTGAACTGGACGAAAATACATACAGTATGTATGTAAGATAGTGTACATAGTTGTAGAGTAGCTACATACAGTAATCCATAATTTTCCTCCTTTTTAAAATACTTTTTCCCTGCTCCCAATCCTCAAATCTCAATGAAGGTACAGACAACTGGGGTGACCTTGAACACCCAATTATCTCTGTCTTGGGGCCTCGTGTTAGAAATTTGAAAAATCTTACTATTCAAATTTGTTTTTGATCTTATGACATGTTTCAAAATTTTGAGATGGGTGCCCAAAGTAGAGATAAATGGGTGTTCAAAGTCCAGTTGACTGTAGTGTATAAAAATTCAAGTTAACATAAAAAATATTGCAGCTATTTTTTTTTTTTTTTTATTTTTTTTTTTTTTTAAGTGGCAGACTTAGTTGATATTGTAGATTTCATTAAAACGATGCTGTTTATTGTATAGAGAAATAAAATACATAAAATATACCTATAACATTCAGTACATGATAATAATTGTAATGATACTTAAAAGGAGAAAATATATTCTTACATAATTTTGCATCAATGACGCACAGCTGTTTCCATGCAGTCTAAAATAATACTCTAATGAAAGTGAAAGTCTCAATGTTTTAAAACATGATTTTGTTTGTTTATTCTTAGTTCCACGTCTTGACCTGCTAAGCCTGGAGGGTGGATACCATGGTTTGGTGAAAGAAAATGAAACCTTGGTTGAGGTGACTCCTAGGATCCGCGGTATTGGTGCTCCAATCTGCAACTTTAGGATTGTTAATAAACACCACGGAGAAGCTCCCTTTGAGGTACCACAACCATCTATACAATTATTTTTACATTACCTTGTATCTTGAGTTATTTCTGTATTATATTAAAACATCCTAAAATTTAACTTTCAGATTATTCTAAAAGATCAAGAAAAGGGTGAAGCAGAACTGCGAGCAAGAAAATCATTAAATTGTGAAAAACGTAAAAATTATCGTTTTGATATTGCTGCAGTCAGTTGTTCTGGAGAGCAAAGTGAAAAGTAAGTCTGTGTTCTTGTTTTTAAGTTGAGATTTGTCAACAGATTAGATCAATTTCATTATAATACTTTCTTTACAGTGCTACTGTGCATATCTCAGTGGTGGATATCAATGAGTATGCCCCCGCCTTCCTGGAACCAAGCTATGTGCGCCAGGTTGATGAGGGAAGACTGTATGAGGAAGTCGTGAGAGTAGAAGCCTCGGACAGAGATTGTACACCCAAATTTGGAGATGTGTGCAAGTATGAGATCCTCACTAATGATCAGCCATTCACCATTGACAATGAAGGTTTGTTTATATTTGTCGCATACTGTACAAATAATAAAATTTTGAGATGAACATTGTCTTTTTAGTTCTAATTAAACTAGAATTTTAATAATTTGTTATGAAATTTTTTTTAGGTGTAATTCGCAATACTGAAGCCCTTGACTATGAGCGTAGTCATAATCACATTCTCACCGTCGTGGCTTATGATTGTGGTATGAAGCAGTCTGTACCTGTAATGGTGACCATCAAGGTTAATAGAGTGTGCAAGTTAGGGTGGAAAGGTAAATAAATTTGATTCATCCTTTTTTTTTTTTTTTTTTTTTTTTTTTTTTTTTTTTTGACAAATTTTTATTTATTATTATTTTTTAAGGAGTTCCTGAGAGAATTGACTATGCCCCTGGTACGGGAAGAGAAGAGCTTTTTCCTGAAGCGGAATTAGACCTGTGTGATGTACCTTGCACTGTTCGTGGAGTAGAAGCCCGAGTTACCCTCCAGACCAGCCACATTGGCAAGGGATGTGACAGAGACACCTACTCTGTTCAGAGCCAACGCAAACTTTGTGGCAAGTTACATCATACTTACATTTGACAAGAAGTGTGTATTAACAATAAGTATGATTGTTTCTGCAGGTGCAAGTGCTGAGAGTGTAGACTTACTACCCAATCCTGGTCTGGGTGCTGAGTGGACTCGATCTCTACCTAGCGATGAGGGTCATGAGTCTGACCAGATCTTTGAGTTTGATGGTAGTAGCACAGCAGCAGTGGTGCCCAGCAGTGTATTAGATGAAAACCTAAGTCATACTTTCACCATTGCCACCTGGATGAAACATAAGCAGAATCCTGATCAGGATAGACGTTCCAAGGAACACATTCTTTGCTCTGCGGATGACCACAGTAAGTTTATATTTACAGTATAAGAGAATATTTCTTTTTATTTTAATTCAACCTAATCACATGATTTTTTTTTTCTGCAACCAGAAATGAACCGTCATCACTATGCTCTGTTTGTACGTAACTGCCGTCTGATTCTGCTGTTGAGGAGAGATTTCTCAGATGGTGATCTCAACATCTTCAGACCTGCTGAATGGCGCTGGAAGTTGCCACAGGTTAGTAAAATTAAAAATTCAGGATGTTGAATGTTCCAAGTTTTTTTTTTTTTTTTTTTTTTTTTTTTTTTTTTTTTTTAGAAGGGAAGTTTGGTTGCTCAACTTTTAAAGCTTCTTAATTCTGAGGGAAAAAAATTTAATAATAGGCCTCATATTGCAACTTTTTTTTTTTTTTTTTTTTTTTTTTTTCCTCCCCTAATATTGTGGAATTAATTTTGTGCACATTAAAGGTAATGTTTTTGAACTAACATATTACTTATAAAATTGCAGGTCTGTGACAATGAGTGGCATCATTATGCAGTTTCTGTACAATTCCCAGATGTTGAGTTGTATGTTGATGGCCAACTGTTCAAGTCAGAAAAGAAGAACCCAGAAATCATTGATGACTGGCCACTGCATCCAACCAAGGGAATCAATACTACTCTGGCCGTAGGAGCTTGCTGGCAAGGTAACATAATCTTTGACCTACTTTCTTGCACCACATTTGAGTTTTATTCTGAGTAACCTGAGTTTTGAAATTTGCATGAGTAAAGGTTACATTATATCTGTTAAATGTGTAGTTAGTTAAGTGTTGCTATGAGAATGGACTGTTGCAATATTTTTGTTCCCTGTTCCCCGACAATGAAGTATTGATATTTTTATTGTTTCAGGTTCAGAAAATAAAATGAAACATCACTTCCATGGTTATCTGGCTGGTCTGTCTGTACTTCTGCATAAGAAGGAGAGGGCTGAAGTGCTTGCTTGTTTACACAAATGCAAGGAAAGTCTTGAAGTACCAGCTATGGAACTTTTGGAACCTGGCATGGAGCTTCTCACCAACAGTGGTAAGTTACTCCTAAAATCATTTTCAAACCTTCTGCAACTTCAATTTGGTATTCAAATTTTGTTTTTTCCTGCAGATTTGACTGAACTGAGCATTGAGGGAGACAACAAGACCAACCTAGAAGTTCTTATCAGGAAAGTGGGTTATATCAACTCACGGGAATTCCCTACTCCTGGACGTAGAAACCTGCACGTCACAACCACTGTAACGTAAGTTGCAATTTACTGACACTGTAAACTTATTTTTAGTCATGAGCTTATTGGGTACATAATTATTTTACAGGTGTGAGCGTGGTCGCCCAGTAAAGGTACCATCAGTGGAAAGCTACATTCAAGTTCTGCAACCACAACAACCCACGATTGAAGTTAATGGAACTGGCAATGTTGCTCGTGAATATGAGGATTTCAGATTGGGAGTACGTGTTTTCACTGATGTCCACATTACTGTAACTGGGGATAAGGATAACAACAAAGAGTGGAAACATGGTCAGTAAAATTTATATTGTGTTTTCTAATAGTATACCTTTAACATGACAATAACAAATTATTGATTCTTCAGGCGAGCCAATGACTGTGGTGGAGAAGAAACTTGACTCCTGCACTGTCTCGGTATACCCCCCTCTCAATCCTGATCATGAAACTTTAACTCTGCCTGAGAATATGATGAATCAGTTTGGTATTGTTGCCAATGTCAACAGAGATGGTGTGGTTGTGTCAGGAGCTGACATGATCTACAACTATGAGCAGGTAAAAAGAATTATACCAAAAGAGTTTTGCTTCTAATTTTGTAAACCTTAATAAGGGGGGATGTTAAATAATAAATATATATATTTTTTTTTTTAGGTTTTGAGACAAATTCAATATACCAACAAGAAACCAGCTTACTATCTCAATCGTGTATTCAAACTGATTTGTTCAGAACTTAATGGACGTTTTACCAGCAATGAGTATGTGCAAACTGTAAGTTGAAATTTTATTATTATTTTAATTAGAGTATTTTAATAAACTTGTGATTTATTTTTCTTTCTCTTTAGCTGACAGTGATTCATCCACGTTCTCCTAAGAAGCCTGAGTCCACATCAGTCCCAGAGCTTGCTGACGTGAGCTCAGTAGTACCCGAGACTGAGGAACATGGTTCAGAGGTAACTGTGGCCCCTGCACATGCCAAGGTAGACAGACACCATGCTGAGATGAGACCTGCTCAGACCCTAAATGATGTCTACCTCTCCAATAACCTGGCTGACAGTACTCAAGCTGTTATAGCAGGAGGAAGTAAGTACTACATGTTAATTAGAGTAAGTATAGATTTGGTACTAATGTTTATGTTTTGTGTTTCAACAGGCCATGCTGTGACCATTATCATTGTAGTATGTGTGGGCTTCTTGGTGTTTATGATTGTACTGGGTGTCATTCGTATTCGTGCTGCACACCATCGTACTCAGCAAGAGGAGATTGCTGATACTGAGATGGCTTGGGATGATTCTGCTCTTACCATCACTGTCAACCCAATGGAGGTAACAATATCATTAGATTTTTTTTCCCCTCATATTCTTACCTTTGTGTATAATGTATACTATTTTACTTTTTCTAGTTGGCAGAGACACATGGCAATAGCTCTGGAGGTCCCCGCAATGGAGGAGGTCCTCAGGTAGCAGCAGGAGGTGCTGTGCCTGGTGACTCGTCAGATGATGATGATGACGATGATTCAAGCTATCGCGATGAACTTGACTCCAGTGAGGAAGAAGAAGAGGAAGAAGGCAATGAGGGAGGTGCTGGCAAGAGCAAGGATCTCGAGTGGGACAACTCAACTCTTTCCATCTAGGTAAGCATTATTATTTATTAGCTATTTATTTAAATTTGTGTCAGATTAGCTAATTCTCCATATATTTTTATTTCTGTTCCAGGCATATGCCAGATAGATACACATACATATGTGCAGTGAGCACAGGGTAAACTACAACAATGAAGCATCAACATCCTGTGTACCTCACAATTCTATATTACCCAATTTACCTCCCCGTCCAGCATTGCAACTTACCACCTTAACCTCTACCAACACCTTTCTTTATTTGCTTCATATATTTGCTTTAGGTACCCTGCCACGTTCCTTATATTGAGGGTCCAATGTAGTGCCATATTGTGGGTTTAAAGCTATTTTCAGTTTAAATGCCTCTGTTAGATATTATTAACTTCATTTGCAACTAGCCAATTTACAAAACAGATGTTTGCATAGAATCGAAATAAAAAAAAAAAAGGAAGAAACGATAAATTATATAATAATTATTATTAAACAAATATTTATATAAAAAATCTTGACTATAAATTTAAAATGTAGCTCTTAAAAATTGAAAAGAATGAAATTATTTTTCAGTATTATATTCAATGAGCCATGTATGTGCCATAATGTAATTGCTCTTGTTTCTGTTTTGTAAGTTGACAGTAATGTTTATTTTCTTTTGCTCTACCTTCTACTAACCCTCTCCTTAATTCCAAAACAGAATCGAGCTTTTATTGACCCCCTAACTATTTTTTTTCCCTTATTAACTTGTAATATTAAGGAACAAAAATGTAGCTTCAATGCTGCATAAAGAGGAATGATATCCCAGTGATTTCCAAGTAGTTAAAATAGTCCCCTTTAATCTGCCCCTATGTAGAAAGTAGGGGACAAATGTGGACAGTTGTGTATATTTTTTGTGATGGGTAAACGTTTAACAATAACAAAAACTTTTTGCGTCCCTTCGTGCTCTCCAGTGTTATTATTAATGCAGTGGATTTTTTTTTTAACATAATAATTCTAGCTTTATGGTGTTCGACTTTTTTTAAAAAATATTTATTTAAACTATAGTGAAATTTTATGTTTATTTGACTAAATTTTTTTTTATTATTATTATTCTATACTTTCTATTTCAATAATAATTATGCATATCAATGGCCATCAGGCAGTCTTAATTTTTATGCAAAGTCTTATTAATCTGTAAGACAACAAAATTTAAACAATTTGTCTTCAAAAGGCAGGCAATTATTATTATTTTTATTTTAGCACGACAGTAATTCTTATTTTATCTATGTGCTATTTGAAAACTTGACATAATATAACTAGTTTAGTCGTGTAAATATTACTCGTAAGCACCTAAATAAGTTTAAATTTATTTTGCATGACTTAAATATTAAAAGTACAATTTATGATGTTATATAATTTTTATGAAATCATTTTTTTTGTGGATGTCTTGTTTTCAAATATCAAGAGTTTAAATAAAAAAAAAGCAACTTTTTATTCTTGAATCTTTTATTATTCAGACGAAAGAAAAATAAAATTATATACAAAAATAGTAATTTATTTGTACAGTATTAATATAAATTATAACATTCTTTTTTTATAAAAATTAGGCAGCTTTTATGCGTTTTTTTTTTCTTTTTTCTGAATATTAAATTTGCACTCATATAAAATTATTAATTAAGAAATTTTAAATCTAAAAAAAAAAAAAAAAAAAAAAAAAAAAAGTAATTAAAAAATAAACAGGACTTTATATGAGGCACAACACTGCACACAATTATGTGTAAATTTTGAAGCTTCAATAGGTTCTACTATTATATACTATAATAATAATAATAATTTGTGTTATTTGTTTTTTGTTTTTTTTTTATTACATATAATTTTACTAATAAGAAAAACAGGCTGTAGAGCTTGTTAGCTTTTATTAATAATATTGACAGCCTATATGCTTGCAGACATACCGTCCATTTTTACTTCACTTTTTGCTGTCTTTACTCTATAAACTATCTTTCTCTTATTGCACTTATGTAGATCACAATTATATTACTCTATTGATTTTTTTTATTATTATTGTTAAATTAAAGGCTCAAAGCTCTTTAAGCTCAAACTTTTGTTTTCTAATTTTTAATAATATATTTAAAACAGTAGTTGAAATAATAAATACTTACTTATAGCTTTATCTCTTTAACAACAAAATTTTGAAGCTTTAAATTTTACTGCCAATATTTTTTCACTATGTAAAGTCCCAGTAATTTTTATGTTTCTCTCTCAATATATATTATTTGTAACAATGTCGTTTAAACCCAATATAAAAAAAAATTGGTGTATAAACCTTTAATGGAAGAAAAAAAAATTATATATATATATTATACAATATAAATTACAGTAAATACCTTAAAATATACAGTTTGTGTTTTAGGGTGTGGGGAAAATATTTAGTGTTACAAAATAGACTGCTGTTTTTTAGGCTTTAGGGCTTGATAAAAAAAAAATAATAATACAAAAAAAAACATATATAATAATTATATTAAAAAGGAAAAAATCTCAAGTAATGCACAGTAAAAACAATAATAATAATAAATATTCAATGGTACTATTGTAATCAACACAATATTATAGATGTAAACACAAAATAAATAAATATATAAAAAAATAAATAAATAATAAAAAAAAGCATGAAAAAAAAAAAACTGAAAAAAAAGGGAAAAGAAAACAGATTGGCTAAATGGGTTATGAAATGAACCCTTGATACACTATTATATTAATACAAATAAATAATGCGAGTGCTTGTACTCAACTGACATTCCATTTTAATTTTTGTGTTCTTAAATAATCGTGATTTGTGTTTTGTTTGTAATTAATAAATCAAATTTCCTGAATTCTTTTTTTTTAATTATAATTATTATTCATATATAATAATCATAAAAAAAAAATTATATATAATATAGCTAATTAATAATTGTAATAATCAAGGTAAATAACTGTATATTCGTGTTGTGACAATAGATAATGAAAGACGAGAAAAAAAAATTAAAATATATTGCGGGCTAGTGGCAATGCACAAAATTTGTTTTCAAATGCAATTATTTTGATGTAAAATTGCATAAAGTATATAAAAAAAAGTATAACTTAATCATATATAATATACATAACACACCATAAATAATATAATATCAACCTATTTATACTTCCCACGATTTGATGTCCTGAAAAGAAAAATATAATTATATAATAATAATAATAATAATATAAATAAATGTATATGTAATTCATTGTATCTTTCCTTCCTAGTATAATAATAATAATAATAATTGTAATAATAAATATATATTAAAATTTTAATTTTCTATTAGAACAAAATATGGCTAATTAAAAAAAAAAATGTAAATGTTTCATATTTTGAACTAAGTGTGCGCATGTACTTAATTATTTTTTATTTCATCATAAAAGCCTTGATTTATATATTGAAGAAAAAGTAAATTTAAAAGAAAAAATTAATTAAAAGAACTCAGGAAAGAATGATGTATTAGCATTTGCAAAAGAAAAAAAATACGAGTGCAAGCCTATTAACCCATAGAGTTCTTGCACTTAATAATTATAAAAAAAAAAAAAAAAGAATAAAGATACTTATACCTACACGTAATAGAAAAACTGCCTGTTTGTAAGGGTGTAGGGAAAATATGTACTATTTTTTATTAATTACATCAACAGGAAACATTACATAAAAAAATCATTATCCTATTGGTGATGTGCAATCTTAATGGTAAAAACAAAAACAGGTAAAAAAAATATATTAATAATAAAAAAAAAAATGCTTTGTGGCACAAGTTCTAATTTTTGTTCTCATGTGTGAAAGAATTTTAAAACTATATATTATAACAATATAATATTAAATGTATTTGTTTTGATTTTAAACATTTTTGTCATAACAAATTGTATAAATAAAGCCTTACACCCCCAAAAATTTATTTTGTGTTTTATTAATAAAACAAAAGAAAAGCCTGAAAGAAAGAAAAAAAAATGAAAATTTTACACATTTTGTTTGATTTACAATAAACAAATTTAGAGCTATATAGAAAGAAAATTATAGTAGGAAGTTTATCATTTCTTGTGGTATTCCTCAACTCATATTGATTTATAATTCATAAATAAGCAAATAAAATTAAACAAAAGTAACTTATATAATTTAAAGAGAAACTGAAAAAAATAATACAAATTGGGAATTTTTAGATCTGCAACACTACTTCATTTTTAAAGAGCTCTTAAAAATATAAGTGTTAAAATATTTAAAAAATTTTAATGTAATTGTCAACTAAAATTATGAATAGGAACGATCGAGTTTTTTTTCCTCATTAAATTAGAGTATGAGATAATTTCATTTACTTAACAATTTTGCTCGCTATAATTAATAATTCAATTTAATGATACATCAGATTAATTTGTGGGCGTTTCTCAAGTGATTTGGTATAGACGCAAACGTGGTGTGGGTAAATGAAAAATTAATTCGATAAATGAAAAAAAAAAAAAAAAAACTTGTTAATCATTTAGAGGGAAAGGGAGGGTGTGACCTCAAAATATACAGTGAGACTGACCCATGCACAAATGTAAAGGCCATCGCTATGCACAGTCAGTAAACACCGCGGGAAATAATTTTATTCATGTCTTATCACATTTTATACTGCAACCAATGTTACTCTCACCTTATAGCTTTTATCTCTGAATTTTTGATGTGGGAAAATAAGTTTGCAAAGAAAAATTTATAATACCTCGTACGTGACTTAAACTCTGTACTTACTTGTTAAAATGCGTTTTTTTTTGTTTTTTTTTTTGTTGCAATAATTCATCTTTTTTACTTTATTGAAATGTTCAGATCGAATCAAATATCAAATATATATTTTAAAACAAACAATTATATTTATAACGTAAATAACAATAATCAAATTTCAATTTATTTATTTATTATTTTTTTTTTAAGAAAAGCATAATTTTTTTTTTTTTTTTTTTTTTTTTTTGCTTGTATTGGCCCAGTATTATATTGATTGATATATTCATATATTATTGATAAATTGTGGATGACTATTTCAACAGTCAACACGTAAAAGTGTACATAATATAATGCAACAATATCTTAAGACAGGAAATATTGCAAGGTTTAAAAAATTACTTAAGCTCTCTATAAATTATTATTTTAATAAAAGCAAGCATTTTTTTTATGCTCCATTACATTTTGGTCAGCCGACCCCTCCACCCCCGCCCATTTCATTATAAAAGATTTTGTATTGATAAAAAGTGTTCAATATATAATACGAGAACTGCATGGAGAGTAACTTTATTGTATACAAGTCATTTTTTATATTTTTATTTTTTATTTACATAATTTATGTACGATTAATTTTTGCTTAAAAAAAAAAAAGAAAGAAAAAAAGATTATCATTTCCTTCTTGCCACAGTCTGAGATTCAGTAAATTACATAACGGCTGTTTGCATAAATATAAATAAATATAAAGAACAAATTATAGAGAAATTGCAAGAAATTATTACTATCATTTCTTTTTTATTTCGTTCTTCTATCGTAATAAAAAGCTTAAAACTGTTTTAAAAAAACAACATTTTTTTAAGTCACATTATGTCTTGAATTTGTTACGATATTTTATCACATGAATATTAGTGAATATGGACATTACAACATCAATCCCTTTTATGCTCTAATGTAGGGGGATTCAAGGGATGGGTGTGAATTTTTTGGTGTATGTAAAAAGAACATCTTGATATACAGTGCAATAAAACATAATAAAAGGTAAATCGTTTGGATTAAAAATATACTTTGTATATCCGCATATATGGTATATGTAAGCGGTGTGGTAATAAAAGCGCATTATGAAATGCTGAATCACTATCATTTACAATATTTCAATTATAAAGAATTTACAAAATATATTGCAATATATATAGTTTTGATTTTTATTTTTTTAAATAATATATAACTATATATACAACGTGAATATAAATAATTGTTGATAATGATCTTGAGTCTCTTGGCTATACGTATATTGCACTGAATGTATATTGCTCTCTCTGTCTCTCTCCCTCCCTCCCTCCCTTACCTTTGCAGTGCACAGTGGTGTTCAAGGAGTTGCATGACGGAGAACGTCTGGAGATAGGTAAGGATTATTGAGGTGGGGGGGAGAGACACAGCTCATGGTGCAGGACACATTGATACACGGTCTTGCACTCGCGTCGCAACACTCTAACCTCACCTCATATTCCTCGTGCGTGAAACTCGATCATCATTTCAATACAGGTAAGAATAATTTTCATGGTCTATGATATTTCCATTGTAAATGTGTTCTTTTTTTTTTTTTTTTAATTTTATAATTTAATTGTTGCTGTTGATACAAGTTTTTAGTAATTGGAGTAAAATTATATTATTTCTTTGTGATCACCTTTATCTTTATTCAGTGTTCAATGTACTATTTTAAAAAAGACGCTTTTAGTAATTAAATTTACTATTATTATAGATCGAGGTGTTATTTTCTGTATCAAATAAGATGACCAGTAAGCAATATGTGATGTGCGGCTTTTTGTGCTATACCCCAATGTTTTAAATTTTTTGCATATTATAAAGTTTTTTTTCTTTTTATTGTAATATTATTGGCTCAATTTATGGTTAAGGTTCATGTAATATGGCTGAAATAGTCCTGTATGATAAAATATTGTTATTATTGCTAAATTTCAACATTTATTCAATAGTTCTAGCTATTCTAATTTATTTTCCAGGTGCATTTAGTTTGTTCAATGAGAGTTGGTTATATAGTACCGTGATTAAGTAAACTCATTTTGAAACAGGTTTATTATTATTTACATACTTAAATTATCTCGATTCTCAAAATGCGCGTTGTGAATTTCGGATGATAATATTTATTTTGTACAATTTTTGTTTGATTTATATTATATTGTGTAACTTTAATTCCAGAAACATGAGAATTTTAAGTATTTAAATTCACACCATTAAACCAGATTTGAAAGGCCAATTTTTAAAATCAATATATATATATATATATATATATATATATATATATATACGTAATTAAATTAATTTTATTTTGAAGGTTAAACTTTTAATTTAACTTTAAACAAGAAGTTTTGATTTCAAATTTAAATGCGTATATGCGTCAGAAAAAATTACATGAAATTATTTTAATTATTTGCAAGGAAAAGCTCAATATACTTAAAAAAAATATTTATTAGGATATAATATTTGAAAGTAGTTAAAATTTCTTTGAAATTACAAATTATATACATTACTATTCATTATTAGCACATAAAAATGAGATTACATCAATGATAAAATATAATTTATGCAATGCTAAATAATCTGAAGTAAATAAGTCATGATGAAAAAGAGAAGGATTCTTTATTTTATGTTGTGTAAATAAGGTTTTTAAAACTGGTCGACATATCAGATTAAAAATATTTATTAATTTTATATTGAACAGTTTTTTCCAAACCAATTAAAATTTTGTGCAATTTTTGAGCATAAAAGATAATGTATATATTTATTATATTATATATTATTTCGAAAGAAAGAAAAAAACAAAGAAAAAAAAATCGGTATGGAGACTTCAATGCTTGCAAAATAATAATAATATAAAATTAAAAGTAATCATAAATATATATACTTCTATATTAAAATATATTTAAAATAAATAAATGATGTTTTTACCACAAATACAAAATAATAATCAAACAAAAATGAATGAACACACATATTAAAAATTGAAATACACTTCGAAATTTTTTCATATCTGCACTGTTATAAATAAAACGTTTTTGTATAATCAGGGATCAGAGGTATGAATTGGGCCAAAAATGTCATCATTTTTTTAAGTATTTTATAATATAATGAATTTACCTACTTAGTAAAAATAATGTTAGCAATTGCAATTAAAAGCGTAGAACACCTTGAACAAAAAAGTTGTGTAATATCCTAACAAACCAAAAAATCAACGTTGATTTGGCCGGCGAAGTCATTGATTTCTAATTTATTTTCCATATTGCCGCTGGCGGTCACTGACGTCACAGCTCGCTTGTTTTACGCGCGCGTAAACCGGGCGAGCTGTGACGTCAGTGACCGCCAGTGGCATTTTGTGAATGCAAAATACATTAGAAATCAATGACTCCAGCCAAATCAACGTTGATTTTCAGGTTTGTTAGGATATTGCTCAAATTTTTTGTTCAAGGTGTTCTACGCCTTTAAGTATAATAAGCGCGATAGCTATTTTAAGACGTTGTAATTGATTGTCCTTTATTTTTTGTATATAATAATTTGTAAACATTTAATAAAAAGGCAGTATATAAGTCCATTTATTGAATTATGGCAATAAATACGGAAAAAAGCAAAGAAAAAAACCTTGATATAAATGCTCAGCAGGGAAGTGTCCAAACAAAACAAGAACAAAATCGTGACGTTTTTGAAGTCTTTTATTTCAATTGTGTTTTTCAAAAATATTTCGTGGAAACTATAATTTATCACTCATTCCTACTTTGATTGCTTTATAATAGCTTAATTAGTTTTTTTTTGTATTTGTATGCATAGATATATACATATAAAAAATGAGATCGTGATATTTGTATTAAGTGGAGGTCCACTGATCGATTCCCGTCCACGCCGGAGGCTTAAATTTTTTTTTACAACCTTGAGTTAAGATCTAAATAAAAAAATATATATATCTGAATTCATACTATCAAAAACGTCATGCCGAGAATAAAACACATACACCTGTAAGGCGTAGGATAAGATTTTATCTCAGATGGTGGTTATACATATACGTGTAAAAAAAATTGCTTCAAGGTACTCTGATTAAAAAATATATATAAAAAACTGACTGTTTGTTTCTAAAAATAGCGCTGAATTAAACAGCTTAATTGCTGAAATAATTTTATATGTTTTCTACATTTTCAATGAAGTTATAAAATGCATATTATTGTCTTCCTTTTTTTTTTACGCTATTGGCTATATTTTGTGATTCCCGGTAAATTTAACCACATAATTATCTTCTTAAGCACATTTAGCAGATTATTTTTATTGCCACTCGGCATTACTTTATAATAATCATTACTAATAATAATAAAAAAAAAACTTTTGACTAGTATGAAAAATCTCTCAAATGTTAAATAAATTAAAATATAACTTCATGCTATATGTTCGATATGATATGATTCGCACGGAGCAATTGCAGATGTGCAATAAATTGAAATACATTACAATTTTAAAATGTAGATTTTTAATTGAGTTAAATTTATTGCATTCTAAACATATTACTATATACACTTAAAAAAAAGACTAAATATATACTAATTGAATAAAAATTATAGCTTTTGACTTTGAAATAGAGAATAATTAAATACATTCAACCATATTTGATACGCAACGATTATTTTATTAAAAGTGTAATGCTCTCCTTTTTCTGAGACCTTCACTTATTGTCATGTTAATTAGACTCGTGTCTTTAATTTAACCTTGACCTTGGACAATTAAACGTGGGAACAATCAAAAAGACAGGTATCTCTAACATTGTTTATAGTTTGTTTTTATTTAATTGCATTTCCTAGTCACATTTATGTGGTAAAGATATATATATATGAGCAGCCTTTTTAAGTTCTGTCCAGAACATTCAAAATATTATAAAATAAATTATTATATAATTTTAAATTCGTGATATAATAAATTATTTTTATAAAAATCTACTTTTTTTTATTATTAAATTATTTCAATTTTTTTGTTTTTTAGCCTAAGGAATTATCAATTTTACGGTAGAAAATTTTATTTATAAACCTTCAAAACATTGCGCACGTGAGCTAATAGTTTTATATTGTGTAAATTTTATTTGTACAAGTGTAACTAATCAAGTATAAATATTTAATGTCAAATAATTGTTTTTTAATTACATCAGAGTAGTACGGAAAACATATAAAGTTAAGTTTGGACATGTATATACTTGACATAACACGTTAATGATCATATTATATCAAAACAGAAACATAAATCGAGATTATTATGATCGACAGTCACTTTTTTTTCATTCTTAAATTTATTAATTCGTCATTATAATATAAGGGAGTGGTGAGGTCAGATACCACACAAAATAATATTTTTATTTGGAGCAGAAAAAATATATACTTGCATTCTATATTGCACCCAAACCCTCCCACTCACTTTTTTCTGTGGAAAATAATGATAATAGAAATTAAATTTTTAATTTAATAATGGTAAATTTTACTTTCTCTTATTTTTTTAAAAAATATATTGCCTGAAACTTTAAATTATTAGTTTATATTTAATATATGAGTTATAAAGTACAGTGCATTGTCTTTATTGCATTAGTTAAGCTATTGACAGTGGCCTTCAAAAATAAAATAAAATTATTGTGGTATATAAGATTTTAAGACCGCAAAGAATTATTATTGTATTATAATGATTAAAGTGCAAGATCATTTATATAATAGTGACAAAAACATATCGAGGCAATATTTTTACTGATATAATAATATATAAATCATTACTTTATGCAATAATTGACAAAAAAAAATCAAGTTTTTAGTTAGATAATGTGTATTTTATAGAGATATAAGAAGAAAAAAAATGAATGGCTCATGGCCTTATAATTTTTTTATTGCTTCTTAAAGCGAGCTAATCACAATCATTCGAGTTTTATGATTTAATAATATTTTAACTATTATTAAAAAAATATATGTACAGAGTAATGAGGTTATTATATGGTAACTATTTTTTATTTTTTATACTTTTTTTTTTCGCATAGTCTCTTTCCTATACGCAATAATTTTTGCACTCACTATAAGCGTGACTATTAAAAAAAAATGGCATATAAGATAATAAATTGTATTTTTGTGTTATATTTTGTAATCATTATGAAGAATTTTGCCGTTTATATGCAATAGGAATCTAGAGAGAAAATGATGATACGCTCACTTGAAACATAAAACATAGCATGGGGTTTAACCCTAATATTCATTCGTGTTCACTTTTTTTTTCTAGTATCAAGGTTGAACTATCTCGTCTGTAACATCAAAAATAGTTATGTAGAGATATTTAAATGAGAATTGTAAAAACAATGTTTAGAGCTTATGAGTTGTTCGATTATATATTCCATGCTTCCTAGAAATGTAACTGTAAGTGAAATGGTAAAGCGATGGAGTGAAAAATAAAATCTTACAAAGTATACTTTTAATTTTAGTATAAACTAGTTTATGTTCCAATTTTTTTCTAAACAATATTGTAAATCTAGAATTTTGAGTTTAAAATACAAAAATAATGGGCTAGTTAAAAAAAATAATAAAAGTGTGTTATAATAATTCACACAAAAAAAAATATCAGTAAATTTAGAACTTTGTATTAAACTTATTAAGATATTTTTATTGAAACGGTTCACATTTCACATAATAATATAATTAATTACTAATAATAGCATAATATGCTTTTTTTTAGGCATTTTATGTGGTTTTTTATTTTATTATTATATTTTTTGTTTATTATAACATTAAAAAGTACTATATAATAAATCGGGAAATAGTTAGTAAGCAAAAAAGTTTGAAATAAATTTCAAGAACTCAGCTCAATGGTTTTACTTGCTATATTGTATATTCTCCAAATTTAATAACTACTTATATGATTCAATCTTGAAAATACAATACATGCAATCAAAAATGTTATAAAACTAAATTGGATCTAAATTACTGACATTAAATCTTTTTGCATGCAGCTAGCGTGTGGTTTTGACTTCCTACTATAATGCATTACAATGTCATTATTCATTGTTGTATTGTGTCTGTATTATATATATATATATATATATGTATATGTGTGTGTGTGTGTGTGTGTGTGTGTGTGTGTGTGTGTGTGTGTGTGTGTGTGTGTGTGTGTGTGTGTGTGTGTGTGTGTGTGTGTGTGTGTGTGTGTGTGTGTGTGTGTGTGTGTGTGTGTGTGTGTGTGTGTGTGTGTGTGTGTGTATAGTTGCAATTTCATAGAATTGTAGTTAACATGACATTGAAAACGTTGAAATCAAATTTCAAATAATAAGTTTTGAAAGAATTTCACTTTAATAAATTTAAAATTTCACAATAAATACTTTTATCAAAATTGTTGTAAACAAAATTAAAATGTGTATAAGTTTTGACAAATTATGCAACCTCCGGCACTTTACGTTTAGCTTCTATTGATAATTAAATGTTTTGTACTATATATTTTGGTTTTGATTTTCAATTACGTTTATATTGTTTATTACAATTATTATTGTTATTGAAAACAATAGCATTGAATATAAATAATTAAAAATATTACATCATGTTCCCAACATAATAAATTAACATTTTATTTTTCGATAGACATTTTGCGATATAATGTAATCTGAAATGTTAATAAATAACATAGTTGCTGATTTTTATTTATTATTATTATTATTGATTTTTTACATTTGAACTTTTGTAAACATTGTTTAATACCTTCTATATAGAATATGGTTTTAGAATATTTAATCTTTCAAATTTAATATGTAACAAATGTTATACTTTTTTTTTTAATTGAAATTTTATTGTTTAATCACGACTCGTATTATTTTTACAAATGAAAATTTATTGTGAAATTTAATCTATATAAAATACATAAAACAATTAAGGATGATTTTTGTTATATAGCCAAAAAAAATTAGCACTTATTATTATTACTGCAATCTACGTATGTTTTTAGGTAGCAAATTTAGACATATATAATAACCAGGTATAATTATTTATTCACCTTATAAGGTGTTAAAATTGATAATAATTATTACACTTAATATAATTGCCTTATGTAATGATGAAATAATAAAAAATTTGAACTCCTGTGGTTTTTTAGAGAATGACCCATTGTTTTAAATACGTATAGAGGTCAATAAGACAACTTTATTATTTTTTATTTTATATATTTTTTATACAATATCCTTCATTGTAATATAATCAAATATAAAAGTGTCAACTCTTGTATTTTATTTACATTTCTTTCTCATATTATTTTAACATGTAATTCAAATAAATTTAATACTAATAATATTAATGTATACCTTTCCCTTTGTATTTATATTACAGTAAAGTTATACTTATCCTTATATATATATGAGATGAATAAAAAAAATATAAATAACAAGGTTATATTTTACACGAGTTTCCATTCCTTTTAGTTTAGCATAAAGATATTCTTTGTGTAGGTCAAAATGTTGCTTTACATTTGGGCGGTTTATACACGACACCCACCAAAATAGTCGTCTTTTTATTATTATTATTAATAAATATATTGATTATTATTATCCCAACCCATTGCACGACTTTTTTTTTCCACGTTATTAAACCAAATTTTAAAATATTGACTTTCATTTAGATATATAGCGCGTAAATGTAATATTATACTTTGTTACTTTTTTTTTTATCATATTTTAATTTTCTTACGCAGGTGAGAGTTACATAATTTTTTTTTTATTAAAATATATTATGTAAAAAAAATGTTATAACTACACAAATTGTTTCTACTTTGTAATTATAAAAGTTATTAAATTAAAAATAATGCCTACATAATTTTACGCCTTACATTTTTAATAAATAGGATTCTAAGAAATGTTCGCGATGCTAAAATATTATGACCTCTTGCTTATTATATAAAATATTTCTGAGTACAGTACATATATAAAGATTATTGTTTCATAAAAAATAGCTACATGCATAATTATCAATTAAAGGTAAACATAGGTGTGTGTATATATATATACACACATATATTTATATATATATATATATATATATATATATATATATATATATATATATATATATATATATATATATATATATATATATATATATATATATATATATATATATATATATATATATATAGGAGAGGTCAGAGTTGAAATTTAAATACTGCAGTAAATACTGCAGATTCTATAAGTGGAACAAAATGCATTACGTTATTCTTGTCATGATCGAGGTGCTTATGAATTGGATGAGTACCAAATGAAAGGGAGAATTTCAAATATAGCATATTATCATTTGTATATAGTAGTAATAATTAAATTTCTGTCAGATAATGAAAACAAAAGCAGTTAATTATCAATTCTCATCAATAAATAGATAGTAATGCGGCAATTAAAATTTACATGCAAGTTGGCACTTTTATTTTCTAAAATTTGATAATTAATTAATTATATGAAAATACGTAGAATTGTTTTATTAGTATTTTTTCATGCGTAAAATTTGCTTTTTAAAATTTTAACCATATATTTATAGAAAAATTATCATAATTTATTATTTGGACTGCATTGCAACATTATTGAAATGAAAAACGCAATCATGTTTGCAGTATTTATGTAAATAAATTATTATTTATTATATTTAGAACTCATGGTGTGATTAATACATAGAAAAATTATGAACCTAATATTTTATAATGTCAAAATTAAATCGTATAAGTAATTACTTATACACAACTGACTAATATTTTATGTTGCAATATACTGACTGGATATATTATAATACGTTTTGTATATTATATAAAATCAAAAGATAAATAATTTAGTTTACAATTAGTAAGCACTTTTAAATAATAAATCATGCAAGAAATTTCTGGCGCGACAATTTGTTGAATTGAAAATTTTTTTTGGAATGATTTTGATTATTCAATATTTTGATTTTTTTTTAATTCTAGCATGTAAATATTACAATAAGTAATACTGTATTATGGTTTTACTGTATATGAATCAATTTTTTTTTGTTCTTTTGCATATAAAAACCAGTAAACACTTTGCTTTTGAGATGATTTTTTTTAAATACGTACCACAAAGAAAATTACTATCTAAAAAAAAAATGCACGTATAATAAATAAAATGCTAATTGTTTATATATTGTCCACAAATTTCATTAATAATTATTATTTACTGTTCTATAGAACTAATTAGCATACTATTGTATATTAAAATAACTTTTGTTTTTAGCACGTGTCAAAATGTTATAAATATACAAGTTACATCATGATCATGATAATGATTTTAATATTGTATGTTGTATGTATCTATATATCACACATTACAATGAATGAAAATAAAAGTTCATGATCGCACCTACTGTTTTACATATTTAATTATTTTACAACGCTATATATAATATAAACTATATTATATAGTTACAACTAAATACAGACAGTTGAAGGTAAAAAGTGCAAATAATAACTTCTTTGCAATGACTATGAGGCGCGGTCGATATATTATTATAAATCCTATAATGAAAATTAATCACATAATAAATGACCTTCATATGTCACTATATAATCACCATATGAGGATCAACGTCAATATTTTTTTGTTGAGAAGGGAGGAGAGGTTCACTAAATTTTGCATCCGTGTATGTTGTTAATATTATTGTAATCACTTTCATTTTTATTAACAGAACATTTTTTATGTGTGACTCATTACCACGGTCAAATTTAACGTCTGGGAAATTTATATAAAACCACTCACTCTATAACTATATCGTGTAGACATTGTTAATGTAAATCAATAAAAACAAATATTATATTAAATGTGTTTGAAATAAAACAAATTATTAAAAATTTTCATTATTATAGAAGTTATTTAATTTTAATTATTTATTAGAATTACTATATGGCATTATGTTCTTTTAACCTTTTTTAATTACGTGATATTTTGTAATTTTTTAATATATATAGCAACAGTTTGATTTATTAATCATGAAATTTTTTGCACGTTTTCATGAAACTTTTGTAAAAAAAAAAAAAAAAAAAAAAAAAAAAAAAAAAGTTGGAATTAAAGATGTAGGATGTAGAATTCTCATTAATCAATTCAGTATCATATTTTATTTAATGAAATCTTCGTCGATGTTTCTATAAGAAAATTCCTTAACATTAATTTGTAAATTATTTTATGTTGTATAAAATATAGTCAACTTTGTAACTTGTAATATTCATATAATGGAGGGAATATATGGGACATAATTGAAAGATAATAACGGGTACAATTTAATTAAACTATATAAGACATGAAAATTACAAAATATATATTATAGCATGTGATATAAAATCAGAATTATATATTATTAAAACAGCAAGGGGTAAATTTGATTAATCTCATTGTAGGAAAAAAAATCATGTGTATATTATATGTATTATAATTACAATATACCGTCAGTGGGATATAGAAACCTCGGATTAGGATTTTGAGTGTTTCTGAAGTTTGAATCGTCATAATTCAAAAATAAAAAGTTACAAAAAATTGAAATTATTTTTGTCGTGCGGCTTATATTTCTGACAATACATTGTATTAATTTCATATTTTTATTTCAAATAGTTCGCTCACAATTCATCAATTAGTAAACTAAAACACCCTGTTTTAGCACTCTGTTCAAAAAAGTGAAATTAAAATTACTATTCCCATGCAACAGTAAGCAATAAAAATTTCAAATTAACATCATAGAGTCAAGAAATGTTGCTTATTCTTAATGTACAGTTGAAATTTTTTTGCAAGCAACCCCTTTGCCAAAATTTGCAAAAAACGGATCTCGCGTTCTTTTAAAGTTTTGAAGCTCAAAATTATTTTAGGGGTGCAATTTTGAATCTATTAAATGCTCATTTGCTAATAATGTAAATATCTTATTTCTATTATATTAAATGAATTTTTAAAATTTTAATGTACTGCTGGTTGCGGTCATCAGGCATTTTATGTACTGCTTTTTGCGTAAATACAGGGGCTATAAGTTAATTAATTCATAAATTTTAGTTAATTTCAAAATAACTTTGTATATTGCAAAGAAATCTTTTAAGAATTCAAAATTGCACCCCTAAAATAATTTTGAGCTTCAAAACATTAAAAGAACGTGAGATCCGTTTTTTGCAAATTTTGGCAAAGGGGTTGCTTGCAAAAAAAATTCAACTGTACATTAAGAATAAGCAACATTTCTTGACTCTATGATGTTAATTTGAAATTTTTATTGCTTACTGTTGCAAGGGAATAATAATTTTAGTTTCACTTTTTTGAACAGAGTGCTAAAACAGGGTGTTTTAGTTTACTAATTGATGAATTGTGAGCGAACTATTTGAAATAAAAATATGACCTTAATAAAATGTATTCTCAGAAATATAAGCCGCACAACAAAAATAATTTCAATTTTTTGTAACTTTTTATTTTTGAATTATGACGATTCAAACTTCAGAAACACTCAAAATCCTAATCCGAGGTTTCTATATCCCACTGACGATACATGGAATCAAAACTTTTATTTAGATTAAATTTACCGTTATTTGTATAATTGAAAACAAACATTAACAATTTCTGTTTCATTTTTATATGGGGAAACTTTTAAAATATAGTTATTATTTTTGTATAGTCCACATTCTCTTGTTGAATGATACGATTTTTTTTTTTTAAATAAATATTAGTATATAATATAGAACGTACGATAAATAAAAATGGATTTATTGATTTCTGTACTCTACACCACTTGTCATTTCTGTTTGTGCTATCTATGAATATAAAACAGATAGTGTTATTTATAATTGTAATATAATACTGTATGTATGTATACACAGATAAAAAATAAAAACTCAATAAATATGCTAGCTTAATGCAGCAAAATTTATACATATAACATAATTTATGCTATTATTGTAAGTGATTTTACTTAAGCTTCAGCATAATAGTTAAAATGTTAAGCATACTTATGTTAATACAAAATAGCAAAATTTGTTCTCTATAATATAGCAATTTGTTCAATGCAGTATAAATTAAGTAATTTATTTTTTCCGTGTAGTAGAACGTGATATTGTAAAGGTGTTTTTCATATTCTTATATAAATTTGCATGACAAATTTCAGGTGAATTTTGTTATGTTAACTGTAATGCAAAAAATAATTGTAGTATGTAATAACAACTTTATATAACTCTGTACAAAAAGAACAAAAAAAAAAAAAAAAAAAAAAAAAAAAAAAAACGAAACAATTGTAAGGAGCCTATATGCTTATTAGTGCAAAATCATATTATTATAATTTGCCGTGGAATGTGAATTATACAATTCTTATTTTGAAACTTTTTTTTTTAATAACAATCTAATATTTCAAAAATATTACACTATTATACTTTTACCGATTTTTTTGTATTATTATTATTATTATTAAAGTTTTGTATCAACTCATAAATAAATGTTATATTGATGATCGAGTTAAATGTACAGGGACTCAAATGCATAATAATAACCTCAAATTTGTATAAAAAATATCATGAATGATTAATGTTCTGCCTAAAAAAAATAGCAATGTTATTTATTGCATCTTAATGTGCCATTGTTATTGTTGTTTTTATTATATGCTTACTGCAGTGTTTATTATTAACATTTTAACTCTTGTAGCAAGTGTAAGTTATGTTAAGTATTGTAATTTTAACAAAACACCAACGTAAAATTGATTTTTATTGCCCGATTGAATTTGCATGGGTCAACAAGTTTTTTCACTACACTTCACTTCACTTCACTTTTTTTTATATCAAAAATAATAGTTATCATACAACTTTTTTTTTTAACATTGCAATTATTTTATCAGTACAAAATAATAATTTCAGTAATATCAAGGTGACCGAGTACTTATATAAGTCTTGAATAC
The DNA here is from genome assembly GCA_949318235.1 of Ecdyonurus torrentis. Taxonomy (NCBI): domain Eukaryota; kingdom Metazoa; phylum Arthropoda; class Insecta; order Ephemeroptera; family Heptageniidae; genus Ecdyonurus; species Ecdyonurus torrentis. Next base: position 40,193,901 of record OX439131.1, on the reverse strand, counting down.
AGTCAAATATTGTCTAATTTAAAATTGTTACAATTATCATCATTATCATTAGTAAAAATGAAAGAAACAAAAAATCTAATGGAAATAATAATATTTAAATATATTAGTGCACGATTTTTTCTTTCTTTCTGTAATTTATGACATGACGATCGTATTATACCATTGTTGTATCAAAATATTGTTATTTAAAACAGCGAAAGTACATAAAAAAAAAATCAATAGTCATTTTTTGAATAGACATAATTATGAAATTTTCTTATATACTTGATAGAAAAAAAAGAGGTTATATTAAAATCAATATAATACACCTTTCATCGTGGTGTCATTAATAAAATAATAATCGATGTATTTTACACAGATTAAAATCAATACAATACAAGCAATTCATTTGTGACGTTGTATTTTTTTTTCTGATGCTATAAAAAATATTAAGATATTATATTATGTAAAGGTCATTTTATTAACTTTTAGTTCAAGATATAATAAACCTCTTATATAAGTAATATATAGAGTAATAGCAATTTAAATTTTGAAACATTGAATATAAACTTAAGTATTATTTCAATGTCAATAAGAAATATGATATCTCTTTTTAAAAGTTTTATTTTCTTATACCATGTTAAATTTAAATAATATGAAAAGTACTTGAAATTATATATTATACATACAGTACGTGTACAGTACGTATTATCATAGTATAAATGTATACATATATTTATATATTATGATATTATACTTTATAACACTTTTGCAATTATATTTTTGTCATATACATATAATTAAAGTTATATTTTTGTGCCATATATTTTTCTTTACATTCATTTCTATATAGAGTGGCTGCATTCATATAAAATTCGACATCTTATGTGAGCACTAAATAACATGGGCCGACATAGGAAAATAGCACATTTGTCATTTTGCCAGTTTAAAAATACTTAGCAATTGACTAGTAAAGGAACAACGGTTGTGAGGCCGACTATATAAGCAGTTTCGGTCACATCCGCTTCCGTTTCGCCTTACTACGCATGCGCAGTAAGTCGAAACGGAAGCGGATATGAGCGAAATCGCTCATATAGTCGGCTTCAAAATAGTTGTTCCTTTATCAGTCAATATTTTTGAGAGCATTGATGCTGATGTTAACAGGTTGAATTAGGTTTTCAAATATGTGAAATAAATATAATAATAATAATAAAGACAATAACTAATTTTACAAAGAAAATAGCAACAAAAAAACAAAACAAGGTTTGTTCTATGCTGAGCAATGCTATTCATTGCTTTAGTATGGCGTCGAAGCGCATTCAGTATGACGTCATGCGCAATTGTTCATACACCCTATATACTGTGTGTGTATATTATAATTATATTTTATACATAAAATAAGTGTATAGTCAATATTAAACTTTATTATTACTATTTTTTGTTATTATTTTATTAATATTATTTTTTTTGCTTGCTATTATTAATAGGTTTTTTAATTAATAATTTTTTGCACCAAATATATATAGCGCGTTAAATTTTATTTTGACAATTTATCCATTAAAAAAAATAGTGCTCAGAGCACTTTTATATAACGTAACTTATATACATTTTAAGCATATTTTTGTTTATTATTTTACTAAAGTAAAATATATCTATATAATATATAAATATTATATTTACATGGCTTTTATAACGAGAAACACACAAGAAATTAAGAATTTCAAAACGAATTTACTCATATTTATTCGTATTGAAGATTGTAACCCAAATCTGTATTTTCACAATAGAAGCATACAATAATCAGTCTCATCATTGTTCTTAAAAGCATTATAATTAAGAAATTATATCTTTAATAACAATCTAACACTTTCACGGCTACTTTTGACCCAAGTCACGTAGAAGCTTTTTACACTTAATATCTTGAATAGAATTAATAAGACTTAAGACTATTAAATTAAACCCCTTGCTGTATTAAAAAAAATATATCTGAGCTGAATAAGGTTAAATAACATTATATATTTTGTTATACATTTAATGACCATTTATGATATAAAATACATAAAAAAAATTACATTACTTACAAATAGTGAATGTGATATTCTTACTGATCAAGGACGATAGGGAGGTAAATCATTATACTAAAAATAAAAATGTCCAAAAATATATATTTTTTTTGTATAAAGTAATTGTATTTTTAATTTTTTAAAAGGCGTGCGACTTTATATTGTTCTTTAATTTGCATTGAGAAATAGGCATACAAAATAATGAACAATTTTTTTAACAGATTACAAGAAGAAAGAAAAAAAAAAACGTGTGAAGGTATTAAATGGATGTTCTTATGTCAGCCTTGAGATTTTTACTGTAGATATGAAATTTTTAAATTTTATGCCGCTATAATATGTATGTAATGTATTATTTTTTTTTTTTTTGTAAAAGAAAAGTGAAGTTGTCTATTCTCAGGTTGGGAGAGGCTTTGAACTCACTCATCTTATGTATACGACGCGACCTTCACTTGACGAGTACATGATCATCATAACAAGGATTATTAGAGGGAGTCGACAACCCACGCTTTATTATTATATAACGTGCTGCTTTAAAACAGAATCGAACCCATATTATAACTTTCTTTCTCTGTTATAACATAACAATTTATATACGTCATGTATTATACAAATAAGAGAAAGGATAAATGCCTTGAATTTTTATGATGCATCTCCCGTTAATTTTAATTTTAAATTAATTTTTTTGTATTGTTATTATTTGTCAAGTCTATTCAATGTATCCCTATCACATTTATGATTCAAATTTAATTGTAATTATATATTTTGTTGCTTGAAAATATATAAAAAAAATTAGATGTAAAATAATAATTATCTTTATTGACCCAGGCCAGGCAGTATATTTATTCTTTATGGAGCAAAATCTTCGTAAGGCCATAGACCACATAAAACAACATGTGCTTTTTTAATGAATAAACATGAAATGGGATCGTAAAAAATGTTGACAATTGTTACCAAAATGTTAATGTATAGCCCCACGAGAGAGAGTGAAAATACTGTAAAGTATGCAATTTGCGTAAAAATTCATGTTTATGACGTCAGAAACATGCAAAAATTAGTATGAAAATGTTGTACGGGTTGCATACATCGAAATTTCTGATCACTGCTACGGAGCTACTGTTGGGTTTTGCGACAAACTAAAGTTATAATTTATGTAAGTCCCATCAAGTGTGATACAAATACTTATGTTTTTCTCTGGTCTATTCCTTTAAGGGTTGTATTCAGATGGCTTGTATCTCAAAATCTAAAAAGAAAACTTCCAAATTCAAATTTTATGATGCCATTTGAAAGTTAATATTAACAGCTACCTATGATAAAATTTTCAGAACCCGTGATCATCAGATAAGAGAGAAATTAGTTATTTAAATTAACATGGGCTCTTATGGGACTAAAACTTCAAAAAATCGTAATTAAAAATCTAGCATGGTGACCCCCCAAAATTTTTACATTTTTGAAGATACCTAATTTTAATGTATCACTGTACAAAATTTCAGATTTTTCTGTCTTTACAACTTTTTAGTCAAATCCCGCAGTAGCTGATTTCCCGCCTTAAGCCAGTTTTTGACAAAATCATCGTTATTTATATTTTTTAATAGTGCTGGCAAATTGTCATAAATTTTAGCAGTTAGAAAATACGGACTAAAAATTAAAAAATAACAATTTTAATTGGAAAGACAAAATAAAGACTAACATTACAAATTATGTATCGCAATTAAAAAAAAACAATGTATAGATATATGATATCAGGTAAAAAAAAAGTTTGTTTCAATAAGCAGTAATTCAAACATGATGTCAATTTCCAGCTTGTTACATTCATATTGTATAATTTAACTAAAAGTTACAAATTTTGAATGGACTATGCTAAAAAAATATATATATTTCAACTTTTAAAAAGTATAGCTTTAAATTCACAGTTAATTCCAATTGACACAAAATGAAATATTTTTTAACTCTAATTTAAAAGGGAAAATCATACCTAAAATGATTTAAAAAATAACTTTATCATATTTAGAATCAAAATAATCTATGTTATTGATACTGAAACTTATACGATCAATTGAGGTTGAATGGAAATAATTTTTTTTTTTAATAAGTACTTGTTATATTGTATTATAACATTGATTATTACCAGCATTTTTTTTTCAGACTTATGTCAGATCCATGTTTGAAATGAACTAATTTTCGTCTGCTCTAATTATCTTTTGTAATTCTCTCTTGTATGAGACGTGTAGGTACCATACATAAGGTCACTTTTAATTCAAAATCACTCTTACTCGTAGGTGTGGTAGTTTATTTTTTATGTGATTGATTGCTCGCGGTTACAAATAATGATGACCTTCATGTTCTATGATTTTCTCTCTCTCTCTCTCTCTCTCTCTCTCTCTCTCTCTCTCTCTCTCTCTCTCTCTCTCTCTCTCTTTCTTTCTCTTTCTCTCCCTCTTTTGACGATCACTACTTCTCTCAATGGCCATTCATTAATATACTTCAAAATATCAATCAATTAAATATTAAAATAAGTAGGAAATTATCAATAGTTAAAAATTAAAAAGATGTCAAATTTTTAGTTTTCTCTAATTTATTTTATTATTTTATCGTACAATTTGAAGATGTTTTAGCTTCACAATTTGATTTTCGATTGCATATTTTTCCGTTCCCCTCCTCCTTACTCTTTCATAAGAAAAAAGAGATGATATATATATAAGTTAAAAATTGATATACTGTATTGCAGTATTTAAAAAATATGACTGCAATTTATATAAAAAATATATATAATTTTTTAAAGGAAAAATTAAGTGTAATTGCGGATGGAAAAGTCATACACGATACTATTATAGTCAAAAATGACTATTATGAATTGTTGGATAAAAATAAAATATTTGAGAAATGTAGAAAAAATAAACAATAAATTATTAATATAAATGCATAGAATGGAAAAGAATGTCAATTCTAAATAGGGGAAACTGAGCAGGTAGTTAATTAATTGGTAAGCGGTGACAATCAAGCTTTTTAATTATCATTATTTTAGTTTGAGCTTGTATCGTACGTCGGATGAAATATAATTAAGACTTTTTTATTATTCCAGTCACTTACTGGAGTTACCAATAAATACAACATTAAATTTCTTCAATATATATATGTGTATATATATATATATATATATATATATATATATATATATATATATATATATATATATATATATATATATATATATATATATATATATATAATATATATATATATAATATTATATTATATTATATTATATTATATTATATTATATTATATTATATTATATTATATTATATTATATTATATTATATTATATTATATTATATTATATTATATTATATAATTATATAAAAAAACAGGGCATGTTTGGGGAGCTGTACTATCAAAAATTTAAAAACATAATGTAAAAACGCGTCCTCGACTACCCCGCAGTTTTCCGGTTTAATTTATATTCGAAGTAAAATCAAAAACCTGTATATACCAGTCTTCTGGATGCAGTGGACGATGTGAAACAAAAGCAAAATCATTCTACTCAATGATTTCATGGTGCAATCATGAGAGGCATATTTTATTTTGTCTGCTACGACACGGTAGTATATTACGAATATGCTGCTTTCTTTGCAGTGATCGTAAGATTATTTCCTTCTTTATTGCAATGAATATTTTATAAATAACAGAGTAATTTTTACTTTTCTTGAACGTCATAAACACTAAAATTTTAATGCAGCATCAACATTAAAATTAATAATAAATAACGTCATCACAGGATTTTGTTAAATTGATTAATTAATTAATTAATAATACAATAAAAAAAGAAAGAGTGTGTAAAATGCAATTTTATTTTGATATTTAAATTTATATATCCCTCCCATGATTTAGCAATATAATCACAATTGCTGGTTATTATAGTAAAAGAAAAATGCTTCATCGCGCATGATTGAATTTGTCATGGTGAGCATTTGCATCTCTTAAAATTTTACAAAATACAAAACAGACTATTAATATAATATATGTATCTTATTGATCAGGTACACGAAGATTGTAAAAGTTTAATATTATTGTAAAATAATCGTAAGATTCAATATCTATCACCGTTAAAACTTGGATAATATTTTATTGGCAAAATTAAGAAAAGTATAAAAATTTATGTTATATAGTCAATCAATCAATAAAAATAGAAAGTATAATACCTACATAATAGCATATAATATGTAGATATATTAAATAATACATGCGTATCTACATTATAAATTTATAATTCTGAAGTGTGCAAACTATATACAAATTTATGCAGCAATAAATACAAGCCTTATTTGAAATATGAGAGATAATTAAATTATTTTATGTATATAGAATATTAGTAAAATAATAATACATGTATGTATTATTTTTAACTTAATCTGCGCAGTTATTAATAAAATTATATAAGAAATAATAATTAATACATATAATAAGAACTTCATACATATACACATATAACTTATAGTAACTATATACCTATAGTGTCGTTTTATAGTTATTAATATTGTAACTATTTAGATTATTGAATTAAACACATATTACTTAAATTTCTTTATATTTACAAATTTTATGTTCCACTGTCGCTGAATTTACATAAAGTTATATTTTTCTATATAGTTTAAAATATACGCAACTATATAAAATTGCGATGTATTGTTTGAAACATAAATTTAATAAACAAAAATAAAGTGAAATACAAAATATAATACACACACACGAATATAACAATGCCTGTAATTTTCAATTCGAATTCCCATGTCCCAGCTGACATATATGATAAATTAATGCAATAAAATTTATTGATTACTTGAATTTTGCAGATGCGAGACACGATGCTGCTCCTATTGTTGGCTGTGACCACGCAGTTGGCCGCAGCGCTTCCCGTGGCAACCTTGCGAGTCCAGTTCTCCTCACCCCCGCACTCTTACTCGCACGGACATGACATTCATGCAGCAGGTAATTTATTGATATACAATCAAGTACGTTTGTGAAAAAAAATAAAAAAAATAAAATTTTATTTGGTTGCAGAATGTAATGTTAAGAATTATGGCATTTATTTATTTAGTAAAAATAAATCATAATTTTTATATTCTACAGGTTTATCTGACACATCCAGTGTCTCTGCCGTTTTACCATATCAAGCTCAACAATTCCACGCATTGTCAACCCCTGTGGACACACAATTTTTAGGTTACCCTCGCGGACGTGCACTTGAGGTCGCCCCATTGCTGCAAGGAGACACTCAAACTATCGTAGAAGACGTGGAGCCAACCGGTGCCGAACTCGATGCACTTATTGCACGATTTGCTAACAACGCTCCCAGATTTTTCCATGATTTCCCTCATCAACGTGCTTTATTGAATAACATTGAAATTCGAATGTCGCAACATCTCCCAGATCTTAGACTTGGTAGTATTCGACCTGGTTCACCATTCCTTAGAGCTTAAATTTATCCATCCTTTGTGCCATTTGCCATATATACAAACTAGAAAATCAGAGATCATTTTTATATATATTTTAATTCAAAACTGCAAGTCAAAAGGATGCAATATGCGTACAGGGAAACTTCATATAGTTGACGCCGCTGCGCGTTAACAATTTCATCCTTAACTAAAGTTTTTATTATTATTATTATTATTTTTTTTTAGTTGATGGATTGAAGTTAATTTTTAATATACGTAATTGAATTCATTAAAAAAAACTTATGCATATTGTGTTCCCATTATCGTTTTAAAACTGCAGTTCATTATTTCATAAAATCGTAATTTTACAAAATATGTTGAACGTTTGGGTTTTGTAAATATCTGAGGATTATACTTGGGCGTGGATACGGATTTTCGTTTTATCACTTCTTATTTATTTCACTTCGGTAAGGGTGTAGTTTCTATTTCTTCTCTACTTCATTTGCTCTTATTGTTAGATTTATTACCATTTTTTTCTGATTAACAACAACTTGGTCTTTTGGCCGAAATAATTTATTGTTAGAAAGAAATTAGACTCGATCAAATTTTTTTTTTATATTGTATTGTAAGTGATTTGTAAATAAAAATAATAATAAAACTCAGAAAATTGTTTTCTTATTAGTGTACACTTAAACAAGATTGAATGTTTTACTGTTCTAATATATAATCGCGATAAATTTCAATGCTGTTCTTATTAGAAGAATGTGCACAGCCAGGGGCGGATCCAGGGGGGGGGGGGCGGTGGGGGCGACCGCCCCCCCCTCCCCCAAACGGCCCACGTGGGTGGAAAAAAAATGAGAAAAAGTTGAAAAAAATTTAGTCCAAAAACTTTTTTTTTTGCGCCTTCGGCGCAACTTTTATTGCTGGATAAGCGTTTGAATCCTGACTATATACAGTAAATACAGTATAAAAAAAAATAATTTTTTAACATCCCCTAGTCTAGTTGTCATGTCATCAGGGTAATATATCCGAGATATAGTTCTTTTAATACTTGGACGTCTACGAAATATTTTGCTCGCGATAAGAACTAAAAAAAAAAAAAAAATACTTTAATGTAAATTTTATAATTTTTAGCTCAAAATATTTTTCCATCCAAATATATGTTTTATGTTTTACATTCTCCTAATAGTTTTAAAAATTGCAAAACAATTTTTAGTAAATTGGTTTATAAAGAAAAATAATAATAAAATAATACACAATATTAATAATTTATTTAAATGTTGCTCTTTTTTTCAAGTTTTTTTTTTTCAGTGAAATAACTAAATAACTAGATGAAAATAGAAAACATTTCAGAAATTATTTGTCCAACTTTAAGTTTTTTTTTTTTTTTTTTTTTTTTTTTTTTGCTCTTACATAAAAAAAAAAAAAAAAAACTACCAAATAAAGATTGAATGGAAAAAAATCAATCTTGGTTGAGTAATTTGAGTCAAATAAATCACATTGAAAGTAGTTGCCAAAAAATATTGAATTTAAATAAGACTTATAGCCTTTCTTTTAGAAAACCTTGATGAGTACAAATGTAATTATTGTCTCTATCTATTATATGTTATAATATATAATTACAAGCACAAGGAAATATCAATTATATTTGACGCATCAATTTGTGTTGAAAATTCTCTATTGCATCTACGCGTAGAAAATTATTGAAAAAGATGCTGAATTATAAATTGTGGCACATAAATAAGAGACACGTTTAAATAAATAGTAAAGCTGAATTCTTAAATATAGTTTGCATTCATAGCCAAGTTATCCCTTCAAAATTATCATATTTATTACTTAAAAGCATTGGAGAATATATGGAGGTATGCCGCAATTTATATTTCAATCTCTTCTTTTATTGTGATTTTCCAGCACCAGATGCTGTGTAAAAATACTGTTGATGTTCTTTCCTTTTATACATCACAATAATAATGGGTTTATCTATCCATTGTAAGGTTATACTATTATTACAAAAATCAAACATAACTTCTTAAAGAGCAAAGAAATTTTTATTAGCAAGTAAAAAAATTATATTTAGAATACACAAATAACAATAATATATACAGTCTTTTTTTGATACTCATATTTAGAAGAGTTTTACAAAATAATTCAGTTACAAAAATATTGCGATTCTTCTTTTTTTTTTTCTTTACACATTTTGTCGCAAAAATAGTAAAGAAATCGAAAAATTATTATCATTTAACAAGTCAACATACAGTGCATATTATATTAATATTGAGTTACATATTGAATGATTCTTGTATGAAATATTAAAATATTTGTTTTAAATTTAATTCAAGTTAGATGCATGGAATTTTATAACAGTGGTAAAATTATTTTAATAAAAGCAAGAGTAACTTGCGATCTCTAAGAAAAAAATTCTAATTGTTTTATTTTTAAGATTTAATAAATTTTTATGTTTCCAATATCTAACTCTATTAATGTGTGTTTAAGTCACACTGTTAATTCAACTCTACATTTTTCTAATATTTTGATCTATTTTTAACCGCGAGTGTCAATTTTGTAGCCTCGGACATTAAATATTAAACTCTATGCAATTTATATTTTATGTATATATTTTTTTATAATAGATTTTTACTACTTTACTTTAATATAATTGAGCTATGGTAATTAGTTAAAATTATTATGGAAAATCATATCATGTGTGCAAGATATGTTGTTTTTTTAAATACTGTTGGAATGGATGGATTGAATACAAATGTAGGTAAAAAAATAATAATAAAAAAAAAAAAAAAAAAAAAAAAAAAAAAAAAAAAAAACGAACGAACGAACGAACGAACGAACTTAAAAAAATTGTGTGATTTCAACATAGAACAATAATTATTAACTGGCTCTTAAAGAATCAACAAACAAAAACAAATTAAATATAAATTTAACACCTAAATAGATACCAAATGTCAGTGGTTTAGTACACATAAAAAAAAATCATACACTTCTTTCTTTCCTAAATTCTTAAGTTTACAAGACAATATTTTCTATAAGTTGAAATCCAATCTTTGTTTCCAATTGCCAGATAATTTATTAAAAGAATCATTAAAAAAATTATACAGACATTATATAGCTCTTTAATTTGAAGCTTCTGCAGTTTGTTATGAGCAAAAATAGTGATATTTTTAGTCCCTGTACAAATTATTTTATAGTCATAAGTTGTTTGTGATGTCACCTTACTCAAAAAACCAAGCAATACATACAACCATTTTGTACCATGTTTTTTTTATATAGTTTTTATTATTATTTTATTTTTACTATTAAAAGAATTGAAGCAATTGAACATAATTAAGGTATTTGTATAACAAAAAAGCTTAATAAACTGCTATAAAAATATTCCTAAGTCATATACACAATACTTTGTAGAAAAAGAAAAACAGCATGTGTACACACAACACATAATATATCTAATGTCAATATTATAATAACTGTAATCTAACTTTAAAAATATTTAAGAATATAGAGAAAAATGCTGTTTTTCTTTTACACTTTGCTGCTATAAGTTAATACTTAGATTTTCTTTTAATAATTTTAAAAGTGTGCATGAGTATAAGAATCTTTGAAAATAACAAAGATTGTGCATGGTTTACAGCATAAAAGAGAAGTTTATTTTTTTAAACATTGCACTATAAAAATTACTAGTGAAGGAGCAACTAAGCCCAGTGAAGAAAAGCTACAATATATATTTATTTAATATTACTATTATTGTTTTTACTAGTTATATCACACTATATACATGAGATTTTGTCCCTGGTATTCTAAGGGATAACATTTAAAGCCAAAGAAACCTTCAGTTCAACAAAATTTTGGAGACAAAATATACCAGACAAAAATAAAAACTGATATGCAATAAGCTGCCTATTAAGCTGATTATTTTGTTTCGTAAATTCTTAAATATTTGAGAGCTGCAATTTTGTCACTCTTAGCAGTACATTAGTATCATATTATATTATAGGTTATAATAATAATATTGTTAGTATTTAATGATAGTTAAGAGTGCTAAGCCTGGGTTGACTCCCATGCCTCGTCTCTGAAGATTTCTTTGGCTGTATCCTAGAAGCGATCCTTCGAGTGGTTGAGATCAGGCTCATGAAGATATTGGAGTTCCTGAAGTTCTTGGAATTTCTCGTGATCACGGATGTGAGCGTAGTTAGCAGCGAGACACATCAGATAGTGTATCTGCAAGTAGTAATTACGTGTTAATTAACAAATGAAAACAGTTTAATAGTTTACAGTTTTTAACTGTAATGAATGACATAAATTTATATTCTTAGAAAAGTTTCTTTTCTTGCTAACTATTTTGTATACAGTACGTACATTAGTTTTCAACAGTTAAAATAATGAATAAGGGTGAAAGCGTTAACCATTTTTATTTTTTCATTAAATATAAAGATAATTACAATTTTGTAATTTTAATGTTACAATTTTAAGCTCATTACATGTTAATTTCAATAATAGTTTTCTATTTTATTAAGTGGTCCAGTCCTGAAATTTTTATAATAGGAAGATTTATTAACTTTTGTAAGATAGAAAACAAAAAGATTTGATAGGAAAACTTTTCTCTATTAAGGCATCCCTGTCATTTAAGCTCGCACTAGTTTCCATTCCCTAATTTTTCCTAACTTATGTATCATCTCTATCGCATCAAAATGCAATTACCAATGCAATGCAGTGAAATTATCATGAGCATGCCAAACGTTCCTTCTGATGCTGTAAACCGTATATGTAGATGAAACATTTGACTCGCTCATGATAATTTTACTAGATACAGTACAATATGACGTGATAGAGATGCTATCATGTATTTTTATATAAATCTTCTTAATTTTCTACTATCCTTATTGACTTTAATCTCAAATAAAACAATAATAATAAATGTAGATTGGGGGTCAACTTTTGAATTTCAGAGATACAAGATACAAAAAACTATGCAATTTAATTGGTTCATAAATTTGAAAACACCAAACTACTGTAGTAGCTGGGCAAATGGGCACTAACCAATGACAAGATGATGAGAACGCAGGCTATTGTGGCTAGGATGAACATGACCTCCGCACGCTCAACGTAGTCCTTGCAGAACAGTTTAATCTCGTGCATGCCACACACTTGCATGTCCTCAGGACGAGTACCGGCAGGGAACAGGAAGTCTGTACACAAAAAGTATATAATTAGTAACATGGCAAAAATTACAAACCGATGGCTGTATATCTAAATGAGTTACAGCAAGTTTTATATTTGAGTGAGTGGTGTATATGCACCTTTCATGGCTGTAACGAGTAGTGTAAGCATTGCTCACAACATAGCTTATACAATACTAGCGACAGCCGTAAAAGGTGTATAAATACACCACTTGTGCAAATATAAAAATAGCTTTTACCCCATTCAGACACGCGACCAGTGAACTGAACTTTTATAAATTTAAAATATTAAGGTTTGCTTAAAATACAGTAAAAGTTATAAAGAAATAGTATTTCAACTTAAATAGTTTCTTAATTAGGTACATTAAATAAATTTCATTCATAATCCTGTATTACCTTCTTATGTAATGAGAACAAATTGATTCTTAATTTATATATTGCAAGGATGTCATAGAAGTGTTGCAAACAATGCATTGAAACTCTTTGAATAAAATAAATAATACAGTGAAACTTGGTCCTTACCAAACTGCCTGAAGTCAATGCACTCATTCTCCAGTTTGTGTGTCTGATTGGAGCACATGGCCCAGAAGAGAGAATATGCCATTGTGATAATAACCAGGAAGCAAAACATCACTAGCCATGCAATTTGGAGAACGTAAGTCACTCCCATAAACTGTAACATCAAATCAATATTTTTAAAACAAGTTGAAACAAATACGTATTCAATTCAGACTCAACGCAAAGTATACCGTACTCATTTACGTAGTTAAACAGATGATGGAATAACACATTCATTTGAAAATTTGGGAATTGGGAGATTGAGCTATTAATTGACAGGGACACCTTGGATAAGACTGAGAAAATATTCTAGCATGGTCTGGAATTCATAAGAAACATTTTATAAATGAAAGGGGTGCGTACGTTAGCAAGCTCATTATTACCAGTATTATTACGAGCATAACTAATATTAAGCTTGCTAAAGTACATGCCACTTTACTTTATAAATACTTCTCACGTTTCATTGTGGATCAGGGTAGATTATTTTCTCACTCATGCACGACGCCTGTCTGATTAACAGTTAAATTTCCCATTTCCCAATTTTACAAATCTTTCTGTGTATTATTGTATCATCTTTTTTATCAATTGATTATTACACTCAATTTATTTTTGTAATTATCAACTTATAATCAAGATAATTGTATTTAGGAAAAGGAAAGGTACCATTGCGGTATGGACAAACATGTGACGTTAAAATTTGATAGGGAGAAACCAAATGAGAGTTGGCGCCAGGCAGCAGCGTCAACTGAAAATCTCATTTTTGCCAACTCTCATTTGGTTTCTCCCTATCAAATTTTAACGTCACATGTTTATAACCAAGATAGAAAATAAAAGCTTCTGTAAGAAATTTTAAATAATAATTTTAAATGGTTGTTGAGTGTACAAATTCAGTTACCATAAGTAAACAGGTTTGAAAATAAAAAGGAGTTTTACACCACACAACAGGATAAACCCAACAATGTCTGATTTAATAGAAACGAATGAGATGAGATGGATGATGAGCCATCGAGAGATAACTCTTGACTTGGTGGGGGCCACTACCACCACTACCAGGACTGGCCGGAGACATGAATAGGCCTGTCAAGCCTAAACACCTCTCCTACTATTTAACCTGAAATACACTGGCATAAGCACGGGCATCAACTTGCGGAAAACATGAGAGCGCACTCATGTGTCTTTGAAAAAGCCACATATACCCACTGAGTAGCGAACTCATGATCTCTCGCTCGTCAAACCAGTACGCATACCACTACGCCACAAGGCTTGGTTTTATTTAAGGTTTGTTATAATAACAAATATTAGGTTTATTTTAAGTAGGTGTGACAAGTATATATATGATTTGACTGACCACTGCACAGGAGATACGTCCTCCGACACGAGCTCGCCAAGCTCGGTACACCTTGTGTCTAGTGGCTCCTGTAGCAAGGCAGCCCACAAAGAGAATCATCAGTCCTAGAGCACCCATGCTGGCACCAATCACCACAAATACTAGCTGCACTGGCTCAAGCCTGAAATAGAAAATATCATCAGTATTTAAATACAAGCTGCTGCTTTACTTCTTATAACACATTTCAAACATTTTGCATGCTCTTTGAAACTTTAAAAATAAATAAATAAAACTAATATAATATAATACTATGGTATTTAAAATTTGGCACTTTTATAAAAATTTATGCTAAAATGCTGTTCATAAGCCCTGTTCTCTACTATTAAAATGACGATTAACTATGGTTATTCAAATGTAACGCGCATTTTTTGGTGCAAGAAAACAGAGTTTACAACAACACAATTAATATATATATATATACAGGGTGTCCATAAAGTCTCTGAGGGTGTTTAGACGTTAATAAAACACATAAGGCTCAACGTAAAATAAACTTTTTATACATCAAATTAAAGCTTGAATTATGACAATTTTGAAAATCAAAACATAAATGCAATCAGATGATTATTAATCTTGCTGCATCAAAAACCGCAAAAAAAGAGAAAATTGACGTCCGATTTGCACATTTTAACGCTTGCATCATCTGAAAAAACACATACAGATTCAAAATTTGTAAGGTCTAACTCAAATTTTCTGAAACATTACCTCAAGGCCTCTCAACATGCGCCCATTGGTAGCACGACACACGTCGAGACGAACCTCTAGCTCGCGCGACACGTTGCGGAGAGTCTGAGGAGTGATGGCCTCGATAGCGGCGGTGATACACTGCTTCAACTCACGCATGTCACGCACTTTCGTCTTGAACACCTGGTCCCTGACGTAGTCCCAGAGACAAAAGTCGGGTGGCGTTAGATCAGGAGACGAGTGCATTGCGTGTTTGTGTGATAAAATAAAAACTGACAGAACGTGTGTTTCTGGAGCACTGAACGTTCAGACACAGCTCGTACGTTCGAACGTGACAGTCCCAAGATAATTATTTGGTGCGCAGTCCTGTACGATTGTGTGATGAGCCCGTTCTTCTTCCACGAGTTAACTGTCCACTGGAACAACTACCTGAACATGTTTGAGATTTACGCCATCCCTTAGCTGCTGCAGGCCCAGACGGAGTGGGGTTACGAGCTCATCTTCCAGCAGGACGGAGCGCTCCCATATTGGGCGCACGTTGTCAGAGACGAGCTGGATTAGGTGTTTCTAGGCAGATGGCTACGTCGTGGTGGACCCATGGCGTGGGCTCCCAGTTCTTCTGATCTCACGCCACCCGACTTTTATCTGTGAGGCTACGTCAAGGACCAGGTCTTCAAGATGAAAATGCGTGACATGCGTGAGTTGAAGCAGCGTATCACCGCCGCTATCGATGCCATCACTCCTCAGACTCTCCGCAACGTGTCGCGCGAGCTAGAGGTTCGTCTCGACGTGTGTCGTGCTACCAATGGGCGCATGTTGAGAGGCCTTGAGGTAATAATTCAGAAAATTCGAGTGAGACCTTACAAATTTTGAATCTGTATGTGTTTTTTCAGATGATGCAAGCATTAAAATGTGCAAATCGGACGTCAATTTTCTCTTTTTTTGCGGTTTTTGATGCAGCAAGATTAATAATCATCTGATTGCATTTATGTTTTGATTTTCAAAATTGTCATAATTCAAGCTTTAATTTGATGTATAAAAAATTTATTTTACGTTGAGCCTTATGTGTTTTATTAACGTCTAAACACCCTCAGAGACTTTATGGACACCCTGTATATATATATATGTTGAAACAATTGAATATATATATATAATTTATATTTTTTTGTGCTTCAAACTATGAAAAACTCGCAATCACTTATATTTAAATGAAATTACGCAATTTTTGGAGCAAGGGGCAAATGAACAGGGTTTACAAATAATCACTGCCTTAAATTTTACAATTTTTTAAATTATTTTATATATACAAACTATTTATTTACATTTTATTTTACCATTTCTTCGATTTATATAAATTTATTTCAACCGAAAATGATGGGGAAAAAAAGAAGTTCGAAATTAGTAGGTTTGACTAACCAGGAGAGGCGTAGGTGGAAGACCTGGTCAAGCATGAGAGCACTCAGGGTGGCGCCGCGGTACATGGTGCCACAGAAGATGCCCACACCCAGCACACACATCACCGTGGCGATCAACGTCGCGTACGGGATGCGAGACATGCAATCGTTACATCGCCCGCCTGAAATACACAAGAAGGAAAACAATGTTAATTAACGCCTGAATTATATCTTAAATAAGAGTTGTAACAGTTAAGTATGGATTTAAAGACAAAAATATTAATACCAACATCTTAAAAAAATTGGAATTGTTCTCACACTTCCTTGTATTTCTACCAAATAAAGACCTCATGTCAGAACCGAAGATAAATTACAAATAAATCACGCTAAAACGGAAATAGTTACTGCAAGTTACAGTTTTATTATGACAGCAATTTATTATGTTCTAAATTATACTTTCAGTTAAATAAAACAAAAGAAAAAATTACATTGCATCAATTTATCCTCTACGTCAAAAATAAAATAAAAGACGAGACTGCCAATTTAAATTAATTGCATTTCTGAGGTTGAGTTAACAGAGGTTAACTACTGTTAACCTTTCAACCATAGAAATAAAAATTGAGCAATCGACTAAAAACAAATAAAAGTATTCTTTAAAAACTGCAGATTGTTATTATTTTTATTTCTTTTCCACATTTTGAAGCTTAAATAATTGTTTATATACAGTACATAAATTAAACAATTCACTTTCAAAACAACAACTCCTGTATTTTAGGTAAATATAAACAATAACACCATATGTTTTTTTTGGCATAATTTATTTATAAAAATAAGGCAAACCTTCGTAAGATAACAATAGACATGCATACTCCTCCCTACATTTATTATGTCAAACAAGATTTTTTTCGAGGAAAAAAAAGTGATAGCTTGTTATATTGTGAGTGAGTGGGTGTGCCTGGACCACCTGTTCTCCAGACCTTGTAAGGGGTCGGTGACCTTGTTGTTCACTTGGGCCTAAAAGCACTGACGGTAAGGCGGGCCATCTCGCGCTTGGTTGCTCGAGCTCTACACGTCTCTCTCTCTCTATCTCTCTTGGCTTCCCGTTACCGCGGGCGGTATACCTAGCTAGCTAGCTAGCTATAGCTACCCACAATATATTTTTTTTCTGGCTTTTATATCCCTCAAAATTCTTCATCGTACACGCGAACCACATAACTGACGTTATTTACCATGCATTACTGTTGTTTTAAATACTCTCTCATAATATAGGAAGAGACCTACTAAAAGTTAATTGTTTTGTTTCTATATAGGTAGAGAAAAACAATGTTTTTTGTTTAACTTAAATTTAGTTATAAAATTTTAAGCATTTTGTTTATATAGTTTTATTAGACCACGAAATAAAAAACAAGGCACAAAAAAATGTGTATATAAGAGAAAGCAAAATAAACATTGCACATTGGTTTATTTATTTTATTTTTTTTATTTAAATTTGTATGATAATACAGTAAATTAAATTTATTTTAATTTTATTTTATGTAATCAATTCTTTGGTAGGCATTTTCATTTTTTTTTTTTTCATTTTTTTTTTTTCTTTCTAAGAATTGTGATAATTTAGCAGTTGACTCAGAATCAACAGTGATGAAAAGATATAAACTTCACAGAGACTGAGTATATAAAATATAAAGTAAGAGCAGCACCAGCCAGCGCATTGCAGATAAACGTGATGTGCTGTTCATCTATCACCAAGCAAGGACGATACAGATAAGCTATAGCTATATTGACGTCGCAAACATCAATAAAATTCGCGCAACTGGTCGCCCGACAAGACAGAAAATTACTCTTTAATCAGCCGTAATTAAAGAAATAAAAAATAAACTATATTTGTTATTGTGAATGAAATAATCTCATTCAAATAAAAATATTAAACGCCTGTTTTATTTATGAAAATGGGAGCACTGGTGCGGTGCGCTTGAGAGTTAATCAAACACCTGTACGTGCGCCATAAGTAAATAATAACAATTTCAATTCTGCTCGGAAAAAGAAATCATAAATTCAGTACAAATTATACGTCAGAAAATATTGCTAAATAAGTTGTTATGTTTTTTATGTTGATTTTGTATTTATGCCACCGATTGTAAGATGAATAAATAAAAGCGTTCTTTACAATTACTGAGGACTGTGTTTATCATTACCTAGTTTTGTAACGACTGATAGTATATCGATAACAAAAAAACAACTACAGCGAAAAAAAAAAAAAAAAAAGGATTATAAATATAACTACAGAGTCTCACCATGTGACTTTGGCAATGAATCTTGTGAGACCGAATACTCTAATTGTTCTGGTTCTCCATTTAGTCTTTGTGCCTCATCGTCCTCACTGTCCTGTTGTCCTGCATCATGCCATCGATCGGCCATCTCACTCACATGCACAGCACTTATACTAACAACGAACTTAACTGAATTGAAAGCCTCTCCCAACTGAACAACTGAAGGAGATAAGATTAGGCGGAGGTGCAGGTAGCCTAGCTAGCTAGCCTACACTCACGTCACGGCTCATCCGCCCAACACACGCACATGTTTTGTTTTCTCTCTCATAATTACCTATCATTTAATATCTTCTTGAAAACAAATTACAAAACAATTTTAAGAAGTAAAATTAAAAAAATACATTTCGCTCTCAAGCACGTAAATATTAATAAAATTGTTAAACATAAATAACTAAACGCCTACGTACTTATGTTTTTACGAATTAATCTGACGAACTTTTAGAAATATGTATGGAGGAAATAAGCGGGAATTATTTAAAACTGTTATAATATTTTTAGTTTATAACCACAGTAAATTATACAGTAGTCCATCTCCTATAGCGGGAATGTCAGATCGAATGCGCGCCATAATTCCGACTGGGTGAAGTTGTCAGAACTACACGTAACATTACTTCAAATTACGGCTTCTAGTTCTGTCACCTTCACCCAGTCGGAATTATGGCGCGCATTCGATCTGACATTCCCGCTATAGGAGATGGACTACTGTACCATCTACTGTGGTTTATAACCACACAAAAGTGGAATGAATTCAAGCTAAAAAAATGTTGTGGTTATGCTTGACTTGAAACTTTAAAAAGATATTTAAAAATTATTTACGACAGTTTACTGTTCCGTAAAAAGAAAACAATGCATGGAATACGTGACGGCTCAATTAAATGCTAAAAAAAAAAAGTAAACAGTTTAGATTATTTTGCTAGATTCAAGTATTTTTTTACATTGGATTAACAACTAAAGAAACTTGATTCTTTTGTAGAGAAACATGTAATATTATTTTCATGTTTATCTAACACGAAGAAGATTTTGTCTGCAGATGAACTCTATATTAACAATACTAACAATAGCAGCTACAAAAGTGTGAAAAATGACTATTACTCATAATTGCTATACCGTACCGACAAGTCATCGCGTGAAAGATATTTAAGTTATCGTAATACGTATATTATAGTACGATGCAATAATTTCTTTAACTGTACTTGTGAAATCAAATTTTATTTACCATATAGAGCTAGATTGAAGGAAAAATAAGTCAAAACTTTTCTCATTACATTTCGAACATATTACGTGCATGATACATTTCAGTGGCTATATTGCGGAGTATTTGCTATCAAAGTTGGCCTTGAAATAATGCGAAAAATAGTAATACAAATAATTCTTATTTATCTTTATTTAATCTCCAAGAAATTCTTAACTTGTATGCATTTTTTTTTTTTTATCTTGCGAAAGGTTAGTGATAAATTTTTTATGCTCAATACTTTCTTATGGGTAAAAATATGTATTTTTATGAACATTTTAAAACTTTTTCTATTCAAACTTGTTAGTATTTCTTTTTCTATTCTCTTTTTATTTATATATATTTTTTAATTATTTATTATTATTTTAGTATTCTTACTGCATTTCACATAAATATTACGTGTATTTAAAATGAAATTTCCAAGTCGGATAATTAGGGAAATAGATGCAATCAGCATTTTGAATGACATACCTATTATGTATACAGTCTATAACAATTCGTTGTCCTAATTAATGTATGCAAAATTATTTTAGTATTAGATTACCCTCATCGTATTGTGGAAAATCATGTTAAGTTGTGACCTAGAAAAACGTGACTAACAAGTGACGATTTCCTGCTAGGACACGTGACTCATTGAGATATTATTACTTATTATACTGCGCCTTAGTCACTCAACATTCATTGCATAAGCTTATATATTCTGCAGATACTTTTTAAAAATATTTTACTATTTGTAAGTTACAATATAACCCATCAACCATGGATATATAATAATGTTTAAGCTTTTATTACAATTTGTTGATATTCCTAGTTATACTTCATAATGTTGTTTGTAAACCCTTTTTTTGTGCTACAAAAATGATGATCAACTATGGTTATTTAAATGTGATGCGCATTTTTTGGTGCACGAAAATAGGGGTTACGAACAACACTCATTACAGTACTTTTTATACGAAAGCTTTTATCATAGCAATTTGAAAAAAATTTCAAACATTTCTATGAGTATTAATGAAACTTATCATGACTGCCAGTATTTATTATTAATACAGCTACCTACTATTATTACGAGTGCATTTTTAATAATGATCATTATGAAATGCATACAAACTTACAAAGAATTAATAAGGAATTCGGACAGGGAAAAAAAGTCCCCACAAAATATTTGCACTGAACTTTATACGGTTAAAAAAAAAAAAACGCAACCAAATGTGCCATAAAATATTTCAACATGGCTAATCAGGTAATATTATAATTATAAAGGGGATTTTTAACTAGTGAGGTTCCGCTACAGTTGACACCCTTGTGAAAGTTGTGTGTTATGGTTGCACAGTCAGACAGCTGCAGAGAGATGATTCAAAAGGGCGTGGCATTATAACTGACCCTCGATGTTGACTTGGACCAAACACACACATTATATGTGTGTGTACCCATACCAGAGATAAGAAAATATTATAATATATATTTTGACTTATTTTAACATGTTAACAAGACTTTTCGACAATAAATTGCATATTCTACTGGTACGAATACCCTACAAAATCCTGTTACATGTATCAATAAATAAATGAAATTTAACTTGAACTGTTCAAATTCATAATAAGACATTTTGGTTCAGTATATTATGATGTAATACAGTGGATATTGTACTACATTGTATGTATAATGAATTATACAAGTTCAAATCAAAGATATTCAAACTGTTTGACTGTGTATTTAAATATACATAAACTATATCCAAATAACTTTGATCCGACTTGTATTCATGAATGATGGATATATATATATGCATACATGATACCAAGTGAAGGGTATGTAGTTCTGTATGTATATTTAATATGCATATAACAGATACAGCTAGCGTTGTGTATAAATTAATAATTAATTTTAAGATTAAATAAAAATAATAATATGTAAATAAAATTTATACATAATTATGTGCCCCGCTGTTATTTTTTTAGCAGCTCTATAATGCTACATTATGATACGAAATTACAGGGCCATATACATACACACATTTGTACATTTTATGTATTGATAAAAACAGGATGCAGTGCATACACATATTAGCAATATGATTATATTAATTACAAAATAAAGCTAATAAAAAATTAAAAAATCAGAACGTTAACTTACCCATTTTGAGATTTCTTATCCTCTGTGTACAAGATCAACGTTGAAACGTCACAAGACGAAGATTATTTTCCTATGCTGTTTTTAGTCGTGCTCAAACTCAGTGACCTGGAAACGTAATTATGATATTTATATTTTGATATTATGAAGTTCAAATACGGAAAATTCTTAATTTAATGTAATCTTAACCAAATTGAAGGAAAGCTAAAATTACAACAACAAATCCAACAGGTGATTGTATTTTGCATAATATTGAACATTTATTGATTAGAAAGAAGCTTGCAAAGAAGTGAAAAAAATAGCTAAAATATCTAGCTATGTATTATTATTATTGTATTTTAACACAGACATACCTTATGATTTTAATTCAGAAATTATTCAATCACTTTCTCCAACCATCACAAGACGCCATGTTTCACTATTATTCACAATCAGTTTGTGGACATCGACCTGAAAAGGGGGTGGGGGAAAGACGGGAAGGAAAAGAAAGAATAAAAAACTTTTTCAGCAGCTTACGCTACCTATAGAACTTTTTACAAACTATTTGAAGTAAGCGGAAGTAAGGTTGCCGTAGTAACCGCGATAAAAACAAAAACAAAAGCTTTTAAAATTTTAGAGAATTTCTATATATTGATTTTTTTTTATCCTCAATTTTATTGATTCCATTTAGATTGTACTAAAATGCTGAAAAATAAATTAAAAGATCCACCGGTAATTAATTAGTTACAATTAAAATGTCGATTTAATTTTGGAAATGTGACGTTTATAATATATTTTATACATTTTTTTTTCTACAGCGATTGCCTCATTTGTGTGGAGTAAAATTACTTGGACGAATATGTTTGCACCCTACAAACTCGTCACGTCCTGCAAAATATGATACAAAACAACTCACTAGAGACTACGATGAATTTACTGAAGTTACAGCACAGCCACCATCCACTGAAAGGTATTTTGGATTTTTGTATATATAAATTAATATAAAAGTTAAATTAATTCAAAACCCACAAAATAATAAATAAAGCGATGTATATATATATACCCTGGTCAAAAATCGGGCCCGAATCGGGCCCGAAATTGCTTAAAATTCGGATCAAATTTCGGATCCGAATCTGCCCCGATTCTTGGCAGAAACTGCCCAGAAGCGGCCAAGAATCGGGGCAGAAGCGGGGCAGAAGCTGCCAAGAATCGGGGCCGATTCGGGAGCAAATCGGGGCAAATTCGGAAGCAAATCGGGGCAGATTCGGAAGCAAATCGGATCAATTTCGGATGACTTTCGGGTTCATTTGCGGGCTTTCACTTTTGTTACATAATATTAATTTTTCATGCAAAACACTTCATATATTAAAAAAAAAAAAATTCAATTCATCATGCTTTTTTATCTAAATATAAAGCTAAAAAAAAAAAAATATTAAAAAAAATATATATATATATAAAATGATGACAAAACTGCAGCAATTTTTTTCCAGAGTCCTTTGTATATGATTAAATGTAGACAGATCAATAAAGAATACAATAATTATAATAAAAAGAGCACAAATTATCAAATAATAAATAAGTATCGGGTATATTGTCTACGCAGATAGTTGCTATTTTGTTAATAGAAAAGCTTACAAGACGATCGAAAGTCAAAGCCCACGGTAATAAGCTTCATAGCTTCCCCCAACGCGGTCATGCAGCATATATATTTAAAAATATTAGCTTATATAATTGAGTTACTGAATAAATAATTTATGTAAAATATGACTTACCCATTTAAAAATAAAATTCACATTAGCTAACCTTTCAGTACTTGCTTAAAACACCTTTAATTTTAATTAATACTAGGAATTTTAGCCGGTACATGTCAACGCCATTTTTATCACCAGCTGAACTGTTAATTTTCTATTCCCCTCTCCTTTTTACGATGCGCGCGCAATTTTCAATTTTGGCCCGATTTT
This sequence comes from Ecdyonurus torrentis, assembly GCA_949318235.1. Lineage (NCBI taxonomy): Eukaryota > Metazoa > Arthropoda > Insecta > Ephemeroptera > Heptageniidae > Ecdyonurus > Ecdyonurus torrentis. The sequence goes on along the minus strand of OX439131.1, from coordinate 40,169,593 downwards.
GACCCGCTTTTGGTCCGAAAGTGTGTTAAAAGCACTTTTACTTTCGGACGTATTTCGGAAGCAAATCGGAGCATGATCAAAAGCGGAATGAAATCGGGTCCGCCGTCCGAAAATTAATAATTCGGGCCCGAAATTGAAAATTCGGATCCGAATTTGTATTTTTCGGGCTGGCGGACTTAATTCGGCCCCGATTTTTGACCAGGGTATATATATATATATATATAATATAAAGTTAAATATATAAAAAATAAAAAGTAAACAAATAATGTAGGTTATCGGTTTAAAAAATTCTCAAAAAATTTCTATGGCTGAAAACACGTAAAATTATGTCTATATAGTATTTGAGTATTTCTCATTAAAATTTCTCCGGAATCGGGGGAGTAGTTTTCTAAAAAAGTGCAACAAAAAAAAAAAAAAAGTGTTTTTCTCCATAAGCGTAATGTTAAATTAGGGGACCCTTAGCTTCCCCCGCGTTTCACCGCACGCTAAACCGATGACCTCCATTAAATAATTAAGTGTCAATATACACGCAGACTCAGAGATGAGACTCGAGGTCGTAGAGCACGGCTTGCTGATCGTTTCTCGCACTTCTTGTTGAGCCACTGCGGTGACCGACCCTGGCGCAGAGAAGAGGGTGAACTACCTCTCTGGGATCCTAGCGCAGCCCTGAGCAATAAAGCTGCAATTCTCACTGCAAACGTATAAGTATATTTTTCTTCTTCTGTTTTGAAATGTAAGCTTTTGAATTTTTATTTGTAACGATTTGATATTAATTATAATCTTAATTTTCCTTTCCTTTTGAAAGAAAAAGTTTAAATTTTACCATATACTAAAAAATCAATTTAAATACAATAATTACATTAATACCTTAATTTCTGGAGAAAAATAATAGTAGGTCATATCTTATAAATTTGCAGGCCTCTATATTATTTAAATATGCATATTTATTTAATAATAAATTTTTATTTTTATAATTACATTTTTGCTGGTTAAATTGGAATTTTTTCATCAAATAAGAGCGACACCTTATACCGCAAAAAATTAGCTCATGAGAACTTTTACAGGAAATTTCTTTGAGGGAAATGTCAAATTCCATTAATTATTTGAGGTAAAAAAATTTCACTAAATTTTTACATAATAGAGAAATATAGCAAGTAATTTTGATGATGTACATGTATTATAATAAAACGCTTTATTTTGATTTCTTAGATTGCTTCTGAATTCTGCCAGTGGTATCGAGGTCTTGGAGGAACAGCAGTTATAGATGAAAATACAATTCAAAAATTATTCGATATACATTTCCCTGAACCTGCTCGTTCTGCAACTCGAGTAGAAGTTCGAAAATTAGAACCTGATGAAGTATCAAGTCACATTCGTGATGCTGCTGTGAAGAAACATGGAGTTAAATTTGAAATTCCTCTCCGTCCAATTCCTGAGGTTGATCCTGTGAGGGTTGCATTTGGACGTTGTGTGCCGGTGCAAGAGCGGAGTATTCGACCACCGTGTCGAGCACCACCTTTACCAGCTCCCCCTGAGGGACTGTTCTCTATGGAGACAGTGTTCTCCGATATCAAACACCTACGAGCAACCCGTGGCTTCTGTGAAGTGTTAGAGGAGACACCGTCAGCTCCAAAACCAGAATCTTTGGTAAAAGCAGGTCTCGTGTCTTTCTCCAAATTGAAATCAAAACCTATGTCTCGTCCTAGAAGACGTATATCCAATAATAGCCGTACATTTCCTTTGCTGGACTAAATTCAATGTGTAAGCAGAATATTATTGATTGAACTATATGTGTGATTTTTTTTCTTGCCAAAATGTATGTTTTCTTACCAACTTCTATAATAATTGCCAGTTCTAGTACCAGTTGTTACGTTATAGTTGGAAAATTTGAATAAAATATATCATATGAAATTCTGAGAAATACTTTAAAAGCCTACTAAAAAAATTATTGTAAAATATTGTCAGTATACTATATTACTTACTATTTATATTATGATACTAAATCATGCAAGTCGTTGAAAATTTAATGGATTTTGAGTTTGTATCGCATAGTGGCATATCATTTATATCGCATATCATTAAAGTGAAAAAAAAAGTAACATAACAAAGGTATTGTTGTTGCTTTCCTTAAACAAAACACGTAGCAAATAAATACTTTGTATTGCGAAAAATCTGTATAAAAACTGGAAAATATTTGAAAGGTTTTACAAATAAAAAGGGGGTTACAAATGAGTGGTTATTTTATTGATATATTTTTTTTCTCATGATTTGACTTGATTTCTACACTGGAAAGAAATTAAAAGTTTGTGGTTATATGAAAGTAAGATCAAGGTTACACGCCTGTTAGTTAGACTTCCCTCCGAGACTTGCTGCTTTGCGGATTGTGTGAATTACAGGGGACAACTGAGTGGGACGAAGCGCGAGGTACCGGCGTGCGAGCACCAGTCTCTCTTTGTTCTCCGTGCTGTTCACTGCATGCTTGTTGTCTTCTCCAGTGCTAGCGGTAAGTACTTATACTCACGTCGTGTTTTTTGATTTTAATTAATTTACAGAACAGTTAAAAATAAAATAATAATATATATCTACACGGTATGTGCAGTTTCAAGAAATAGCAATGAAAAATAAATGTTATAGTTATTTATTATTATTTCTGTTTTAATTTTTAAAATAATAATAATTCGTTATTGGGGGAGATTTGATTTAATCTTCAATTCCAGTTTTAAGAGAGAGGAGTATAGATAATATATTATGACGGTATAATGTTTTTAAATAAATTTAACAATATTGATATAGAAAATAAAAGTGAAAAAAAAAAAAAAAAAAAAAAAACTGACAGTGATCAGATTGATGAACATTTTTACAAAAATTATTTTTAACTTCGTTGAACAAGCGCATTAGAATGCGAGTTTTTCATTCAGTTCAGTGCAATTTTGTTTGAGTTAGTTATGATGAAAGAGACAATACAATATTACATCAATCGAAATACTTGTTATATAAAGTCACAATTCTGCCATTTTTATCGTGTTCGTCTAATGAAGTGTACGATAGAGAGTGTTTCCTAATTAACTTTATTTTCGTTTACGTTTGCATTTTTTTTAACACTCTATTTTCATATTAGCTTTTGATTACGATACTTAAAAAAAAAAAAAAAAAAAAAAAAAACTGAGAAGGAGTTTGCTTGTTTTTGCTTCAAGTATTACTATCATTACCTATAGTACTAGCTTATAAATATAATATGTACATAGTGCAAGTACAAAAATAAATACGTAATTCTAGGTCACTTTAGCAACATTTATGCATAACATCATAATATATATTATGCTATATTGTATAATGACTATACTAACTAACAGAATAGATGTTCAGCATACTGTATAATTACTTATGTTATTACAGAACAGCAACGTATGTACTCTTGTAGCAATTGTTTAATTCAGTATAAATTACGTAATTTATTTTTTACGTGTGTATACAAATTTGAGGTAATTTACTTGACAGTTGAAAAACTCACGCCAAATTTCCAATGTTATTCTTATATGAGAAAAACACACGCTGAATATTAGATTTTTTTATTTATATTCACACATATTACATTTATTGAAATGTTAAAATATATTGTCACAATTGTGTATACTTTAGTTTTAACCATTATAATTTTCTTTCACATTTTCTTCACTGAAAATTTTGTCAATGATGAATTTTAGGTTACTCCTCAATTGGGAAAATAAAATTAAAAATTATAAAATATTTTATGAAATAATAATTTATGTAACTGTGATTATAGTAAACTCGATCGTTATAATTTCTAATTCTTTTATTATTTATTAATCAGTAGAAAGTTTGGTTGTAAATTAACAAAAAGTAAATCAGTAAAAACACTAGAAATTAAATATAAAAAAAATATATTAGAAGTGTGATGTTTAAATTTTTCTTAATAGATAGTTCAATCAAGAAGATTTTTTATTTATTTTTTTTTCGGAAGGAATTCCTTCCGAATCAAATTAATTCAAATAATTTTTTGTCCTTCTCAACGTTCTTCTTCTTCTTCTTCTTCTTCTTCTTCTTCTTCTTCTTCTTCTTCTTCTTCTTCTTCTTCTTCTTCTTCTTCTTCTTCTTCTTCTTCTTCTTCTTCTTCTTCTTCTTCTTCTTCTTCTTCTTCTTCTTCTTCTTCTTCTTCTTCTTCTTCTTCTTCTTTTTTTTTCTTCAGTTCTTACTTCTTAGTCATATTTCACAGATAAGAAAAAATTATTGCTGTACATTTAAAAACAAAACAAGACAGTCCAGTTTCTACATATCATATTGATTTTACAATAAATTGAAAAATTGGTCTTATAATAGCCATTAACTCACTCAAGGGCCAGATTTATGTCATTGTTAAAAGACATTTACAATCTACGATTCACTCATTTACGCATTCACGTTTGATAAGATACCTGCTCGTTTGAAGAGATATGTTTTTGTAACACATATAGGGTGTATGCGGATGACGTCATATTTATTGCGCTTTGAGGCCATACTGGAGCAGTTCATAACATTGCTCAGCATAGGACAAACTTCATTTAAGCCAATTTTCTTTGGGAAATCGGTTAATTTTTTGTTATTATAATAATTAATTGTTATTTTTCTCACATATACTTGAGATACTAATTCAACATATTTACAGCATCAATGCTTTCAAAAATATTACATAGTGTTTTTAAACTGGCAAAATAGTTTTTTTTTTCCTATGCCACCGCCAACCATGTTATTGAGTTATCCAACATGGCGTTGACTTTAACATGAATGCATAGACCCTATAAGATGACAGTTTATCTCAATCAGAAGCACACTCTTTTCTTGGATTATAATCAAGTTACAGGAATAAAATTTAACACGTATTAACTTCAATATTACATTGATGATAACCTGTAAAATTTTGGTGTTTATTTGGGGAAATTTATTTGAGAAAAAGGGGTGCACCTGGTTGTAAAATTATCTGACCTAGTTTTAGCCAGGGTGACATAAAATATGTAATGAGTAAAAATATAGTGCAAATCAAATAAATAAACTTTTAAAAAATATACTAAGATAAAATAAAGAAAAAATATTTTTGTTTTGTTTTTAAAAAGAAAATAATTGCAACAAAATTATTGCGCATAGTGAAATTTTTGCATTTATACTGTTAGTTTTATAATGTGAAAAATTGCATGTTTCTATATAAAAAATGACAACCATTAAGAAGTTTGTTTTAGGCATTGAACCCTTGCATGTGATATGTAGCGTGATATTACAAGTTTTTACGTAAGAAAAATAAAATCAGTGAATAGTAGCATATTTAAACAAATCTCATATAAATGTCCGTAAAATTGTTATTATTATTATTTGTGGTTAGTGCATGGCTATTATTTGGTATGGTAAAACCTATTCAGCATTTTTTTTTTTTTTTTTATGTTATTATTTTTATTTACTTTTTTATTCCACTTTATATACTTATTACGTAAACTGACAATCCAAAGTATGCACATTGTAGCGTACATTATGTTACATAAATATTTGTCAGCTCAATTTTACCAAAAGAAGCCACACAGAAACATAAATAAATGCTTTATTTATGAAGTAAAATTTAAATTCTGATAGTGGTTAGAATTCTTTGGGAGAGAAAAAAACAAACATACTAATAGCATAGCACGTATTATAGCATGTAGTTATGCTAAAAGCTAGATCGATTTCAACTAACTTTTATGCTGTATAAATTGACTAATAATTATGCTTATGCACTTTTTTAGCATAAATATTTTGGAATAATATTGCCAAATTAGCACCATTTATGCTATGTGACATAAATGAATAGCATAAATTATGGACCTTTTTTTTATCCATGACAGCAGTTTAAAATTTATAAACACGTGAAACTTGCTTATTAATAATCTCGATTTTCAACAATTAAGATTCATAGTAAACCATAGCTAAACCATAGTATACTATGGTTTAGCTCATATTATACAATTCACTTATCAAGTATTAGAAAATTATATTAATCATGCTCGTTTATTTTTTTGCTAATTGAAAAAAGTCTGGTCGAGTGTATCGGTGCTTGAACTGCGGTAAGAAACAGCAAGTTCACTTTCGTGCCCACCCCTTCGAGCGCGACATCGCGCGAGAGCCGCGCGCGTATTATTGCAATAATGCAGTTTCACTTTCCTATAGACCACATACTGGCAGACCCCATAGCTAGGCCTTTTTTTTTTCTTTGAATAAAATGATCAATTGATTGAAATTGCAACATAAAAATACTTCACAAACCACAATATTTTTATAGTTTAAGTTATATAAAAAAAAAAGAAGCTTTTTCTTAAAGAAGATTATTTTTATATTTTTTAATTTTTTCCCCTCTTTATTTTTTAATATTTTATTAAGTAGCTTTAAATTTCTACCTAATTGTAACTGTAATGTAATATGCCTAAAAAATCAATGAATTTAAAAGAGAGAATGTTTTTTTCCACAATAAATCAAATGTTTGTTTTTAGAGTTTTAAATAATTACATCGAAAATTAAACTCATATATTATATAAAATTGAGACAAGTAAACCTGTTTAATTAACAATCATTGTTTGTTTTTTATGCTGTTTTATGGGTAAAATAATGTATATATAGAAAATATTTAATTATGGTTTTTTATTGAATTTTACAATATTAAAATGAGAAAGCTATTTAATACACATCACGTAAAAAATGTTATAAAACACTAATCAGCACATATTTTACCATAACGAACAAGATTGTTTAATACTTATAAACAAATATATAAACTTTTGAATTTAAATTAGTATTGTGTGAAATTAGAAACTTACATCACAATTTATATTATTTTATTTATTTCATATTGTGAAATTAACGAATAAATTTTATTATTTGTAAATCATGCTGACCACATAATATTTATTTTTATAATTAAATGTGTATAATAAAATCAAAATTATAAAGTTTAATTAATGGTATATATTTAGCTTTAATTAAATCAAAACCACATAATTTAACTTTTGACAGTTTTACACATTACGATTAAAAATTAAAAGTTTAATTAATAAAATATTATACACTGGAATTCAGTATTTTATAATCTTATATAATTATGTTTAAACGAACAATAAAATCGAAAAAAAAAATTAGTAATTTTTTTATGCTAGAAAAATTTATTATCAGACTTAAGCCTTTAACTTTCAATTCATTTACGATTAATTATTTTATCAATTGTTCATAAGTTCATTTTCATCAAAAAGTTTAAGATTTGTTAATTATTATTTGTACCTAAAGAAGTTTATAGTATATATTATATAGGCACTCTTTACGAACCCATTTTTTTAATAAACTCTCGTTGCAAACTAGAAACTATAACGCTTATAATAAGGGAAGGTGTCCCTTGGTGATTTTGATCATCTATCCTCTATTATCATCAAATTTACGTTCATTTTAAAGCTTATGTTGTGTCGGCATTGTAAATAAATTTCAAGGTAGGCCACCTTAGAAGTAATAATATAAGTCACAATAAAAAAAAATGTCACATTTATGTACGTAATACAATTTTTATTTATAAGCAAGTAATTTTAAGTTTCTTTGCTTTTACCATTTAATATTTTAGTTTTGTAGTATTTACTATGGAATAATACCATGAAAGTTTATAACAAATCAAAATCATCAACAATACATTAATTTATTTGAATGAAGTATTATCTTTGTATAATTGAAAATTGGCAGTTAATTAATTATTGGTCGTGATAATTAGTTTTTTGTTTCTCCTGAAAGATACAAAGAGTGCACATCGAACATGATTAAATAAATTGACATTATCGGATATTAGTAAATAGTGAACTAACGTAAGTGGTGATCGGACGCACCCTCGATATGTGCATATTTTGGTATATATAAATATTTAGTTCACATATCATTCATTTTCGTCCATAGAATATATAATGCACATAATATATAAGAGGCTTATAATGCATGCATAATTTATGAATGTATTTAATTTATGTCTTTTTTTAATTAACTAGTAACAATTAAAACTATAGTATTTTGATTAATAAAGAAACTGAAACTGATATAATTGACTAAACTAACAACTGTTTTGAGGCCGACTGTAAGGGATTTTGGTCACATTCGCTTCCGTTTCTACTTACTACGCATGCGATTGTAATTTAGTTGTTTGTGTATGTATAACAATCACATGTTGTACAATTTGTGTCATATTTTTAATAAAGAAACCTCACGGCATATTTCTTTATATATAACCGCATATTATTACACGCATGGAACAGTAATTATAATATCCAGAATTTAAAAATATCTCTGGATTCAGCTTGACCTTTTAGCACCACAACTAAAAGTTATTTCATTTATTAAATTACTATATTATTTGCATCAGTGTACAGAATCGTGAATAAGAGTCAATAGAATTATGCTTTAATTTGTATTTCTTTTATGTCATCAATGCCTTCGATGGAAGCAATGAAAGTAAATTATAATTAAATTTATCTTGAATGTACAACACAATTTTATCAGAAAGTTTCATGACAATTTATAGTAAAGGAATAGTCTTTCTCAGTACATTTTTGATCAAAAATCTCTTTACTTTAAAAAAACAAAAAACAAGTTTCTATCATTTTATACAATATAAGAAAATAATCATTTTAGAGAGTTACATTAATTTACTATATACAAAATAATTGAAAAATATACAAACGATAGTTAAAAAATTAATCATCTTAATTCTGACAAAAGGCTATTATTAATTTATATTTCCAATCTATATAAAACTTGTATGTACTTACAACAGGAAGCAGTTTATTAGTATAGCCTCCGCGCAGCCACAAGGTAGTAGTAAAGTAGTATTATTAATATTATTATTATTTTGTATATTTAATCATAATTACAAAAACAACACAGGTGAATTACAGGATAGAGAATGTAAATATTATTTATTATTACAAAATCCAGGTTATTTATATAGTGTGTTAGCGTCGTGAAGCGTGTCTTCGTTGTTGTATATCGTGGCCTGCGACCTTCGTGTCAAAATGTCACCTATATTCTCATTTTGAATTTATATCTTACTAAAACCTTTTGTTTTAAATTTTGAAATATATGCAATGAAATAATTTTTCCTAAAAATATAACATATTAATATAAAGACCAATTATATTTGCACATCATTTGAAATTGAAACTAAAAAAGTAGTAACGTTTAATTTATCATTACTATTTTTTATTTGTGCGGGGGAAAAAAAGGCCGTTGTGATTTTGATGGAAAGTAAATTTAGAGAGCTTGAAGGAATGTTAAAAATAATCTTAGATGTCAAGGATCAAGATTGTGTGCAGCTATTGTCATTTGAAAAAAAAAAGGTATTTCGTATTAAATTTGTTACTTTATTATTTTAATAAAATTTAAACAATAAATATGTTTAAAAAAATATTGATCTATGTACAGGCTGGTATACTATTTTTCATGCAATATAATTTTACTTTTCTGGTTGAACGTGAATTACAAAATAAGAATACAATGCAGTGTGGTCAGTCAGTTAGTCACGTCTATGTACAACATCTGACCAGAGAGTGGATTGTTGCAGCGATTGTTGAGTTGAACACGCAACAATGCACACGAGAAAGTCTTTTACTATACGAGATAATAAAGAGTGTGTGATGACAATGGCATCACTTAAAAACTGAAATGTATCACGGAAAAAAAAAGGAATTAAATGAAATGCGAAGTTATAAGGTCAATGTTTTAACTAAAAGTTTAAGTTTCATGGCATTTTTTTTATCATTACTCTACCATTGCACCCATTTGTGCACATTTACACCCATTGTACCCATCTATTTTGTTAATCAACCGTGACGGATGCAATACGTATGATATGTGTATGCTTTTGTATAGGAATAAAAGAAATATAAAGAATTTTTCAATTTGAAAAATAATAATTACCAAATATTTTTAAACAGGAAATCAAAATTATACATTTTTTTTAATTAATAAAGAAATTCTATAGTAAGGGAAAACAATTATTTTATTCATTAATTGTATTTAATTACATTTATTTGACATAAATAGAAATAAAAACAGGTGTATATATTATTTACTTCTAATTTGGTTTGGCTACTTATTTACCCAGTAAACAGTGCGTATATATAAAGAATGGAAAAATAATAAGTATAACTATAATATTCTTAATTATAATTAAATGTTTATGTAATTCAACTTGCAATCAATGATCATTGCGATATTGTATTGAACATAAATTAAATCTTACAAATACATTTAAATAAACATATACTGTACTGTAAGCGTTAGTAATATCTTATTATATAATTGCAGAGTTTTTGTAAATTTTTCATAACATAATTTTAATTATTTTCTCAAGCACTCAGGTGTATACTTATTATTATTACGCATGAAATTAAATGACAATCGCAGCAATATGTTATTATGATCATAATCTTTTTTATTTAAGTAAAATCATGTGCTTTAATTGTGTTGCATATATGTATTATTATTTATAAATATAAGTTTAAAATACGATGTGCTGAAATGAAACGTGCTCAGTACGCCGTATCATTATTTGATAGTGCAAACTACGAAAAAACTCAAATGAAATTAAAGGTAAATCTGCCGAAGATACAACACTTTTATAACTCACACGTACTCTATTTCAATTTCTCTGCTCTAATTCTTCCCTGCGGTGTAAAAAAAGTGTCAAATATATCTAATATAAAAGAAAAAAAAACTCATGCGATACATATTGTAGAAAAATAATAAACATGACACTGAAATTAAAATTATAAACATCTAGAAAGTAAAATTTAAAAATTGTTAAATGGCCATACTGATTATTTTTTCTCACAGTTCAATAAAGTAAAAATATCTCCTATATTTTACGTTTTATTTTCATTTTTCTTGGGCCTATAATATGTAATGTACTTTACTGTAAAAGCATACTGCACATCATTTCGTGTTCCATTATAATTATATTTAGTATAATTTACCAACTAAAATTGTTGTACGTTCATAATAATTTTTTTTAAAGAAATATTTTTTCCTCGTACAATTTTTGAGAAGTATATATATATAGTATATATATATAGTATATATATATATATGTATATGTATGTATATGTATATGTATGTATATATGTATATGTATATGTATATGTATATATATATATATATATATATATATATATATATATATATATATATATATATATATATATATATATATATATATATATATATATATATATATATATATATATATATATATATATATATATATATATATATATATATATATATAGAAGTGCAGTTATATATTAAAAATTAATATATTTCTAAAAAAAAAGAAGGTTTCTTACTATGATACTTTATTTATATACATGTTTCACTTCACTGCATTGCATAAAAATTCTTTAAAATTTAGTTGTATCTGTAAGTAATCATGTACACATTTTTTAATTTATATATTTATTTGTAAAGATATACAAAATCTTCCTAATTAATTGTACATGCGTCATCGTCTATTTTTACTAACAATTCCACTTATAAAAGTTAATTACTTTTCATTACAATTAAATTTAATATATATAAATCTAAATACTTATAACTTATATCTAGTTATGCGCTAGTTATTCTCATGAATTCTTTTTTTTTCTTCAACTCATCAAAAAAGAGAGAAAAAAAAATGAAATGAAATGAAATGTAACACTTGCATTTCAAATGAAACTGAATTCCTATAGGTGATGATTTAAATTGATTTGTTATTTGTACCTACAATACAGAAAGTGTTCTTACAACTATGTATTAATTGTAACTAACTATGAATACAGCTTTCAAAATAAACAATAAAGACAATGTTGAAACAACTAGGAAGTTAAAATATATATATATATATTAAGCATTATATTATTTCTTTACTATTATTTATCTACCTATTGAAGCATCTTATAAAAACTCAGGGATAATTTTTATGACTTTCGTAATTTCATCTCGATGAAAAGTTAATAATACTGTTAAAGAGATAATTTTATATCAAGAGGAACTGTTTTAGGGTGGAGTCACGTTAATTTTGCATATTAAAAAATTATTACTATTAAATAAGATCACACATATTCAAAAATTAACCTTTAGGTATAATAATACGTAATAGTAAATCAAATCTTTCGTGCTATAGTAAAGATTATTACACGACCTTAAAACAATATTAGAAGTTTTAATTATTGGCAATAAATAATTAGGTGCTAAAAAAATCTGAAAGAGTTCCAATTTTTATTAAATGATATGATTTTTTTTTTTTGAAAGATTTTTTGACACACTGAAAGATTTACAATTATCAATATTATTATTATTTGAAGTTACGACAATTAACTATAAAAATCGTCCAGTATTATAATCGTCTATTATTAACTGTCAAGGAGTGTTATGGTAGTTCTATCAGAAGTCCATATAGAATGTGCAAAATATCAATTTTCAAAAAAAAAAAAGTTCCAAAAAAGCAAAATAATTATTATTATTTATTTTTTTAAAATTAAAGTATAAAGCTCTTTCAGAATTGATATTATAATTATTTTAAAATCATAGAACCTAATCATAGAACCTAATCATTGTCAGTTTACTGCTTATATAACACGGTGTAACACGAAAGCTAAACCCTTTCATTATTATAATACAGTTTTACACTTTCAACTAATATGCACGCTTTTTATAACATAAAATATCATCACATATTATATCATATCATATTTTACTATATGATTTTTTTTTAAATGTTGTAATCTTATACTTTATATAGTATATAAAATATAGTATACAGCAGTTTCTACATTGTTTGGACAATTATATAAAATAAGAAACTTATTGCTTGACTGACTTGCGTGGTAGGGTTCGTTGTTGCACTTCGTAGCTTCTAGTTGTATTTAAGTATAAATTACACGGGAAAAAAATGTTGTAAATTCACTTTATCAGTTCCTATGTACAAAATTATTGACACATATGTATCAAAGAATGTATGTAATGTAGGGTTGCCAACTATTTAGAATGCGAAATAAGGACATGGCCCATACCCAACTGGGGGGCCTGGGGGGCAAAGCCCCCCAGAAGCCCGCCGCAGGCGCGATTTTTTTCATGCCACGCCCCTTTTTCTTTGAAAAAACAAGCAAAATAATCATTTTTATAAGTAATAAAAGTAAAGTTTAATATTCAATCTTGTGTATGTAACACATACTTTTTTAAAATTTAGATAGAAATTTCTTTATGTTTGGTAAAAAAAAAAGTAGCGATTTTTTTTTATTGTTTTATTTTTAATGTTAAAAAAAGAATAGAAATAGACTATATAGATCACTAGACTTAATGAATAGAATAATTTAAAAATACATTAAACAAAATGCACACATTTTTAATTAAATTTGATACTGACAATTATTAATAATTATTATAGGGACCGGATCTCCAGCTTGTTCAGTTTTTGAAATATGCTTGCTAGGTTACAGATGTCCACGAATAATGAATTTTTATGGCCAAAAATGCAAAAAAGTTTGGACTGAAAAAAACTGTTTTTGAAATTTGTAAACTGGGTCAGTTATTTTAAGTTTTTGTCAGTTTGTACCAGTTTTTCTCAGTTTTGGAAACTGAAAATAGACTTTTACTGTGCAAAAACTTAAAATAACGTGTTAAAAAAAAGGAAAAAACAAATTTAGGCATATCTCAAAATTATCTGATTTCAACTGAACACGAATAAAAAAGGTTAAAAAGAAGTTTTCAAAAATACAAGAACACCTCTCATTGTTACTGGCTGGTAAAGTGTATCAAATAATAATTTAACCGATTTTTTTTTTCATAAAAAAAAAATAATAAAAATATCTTTCTTTATTGAAAAATGTTTGTTTCTAAGTTAAAAATTACCAAAACTGAATTTCACTGTTTTTGTATAATTGAACTGAAAGTGAACTGATTTTGTTGTTTTTACAAATTGATTATGCAAAATAACTGGACTAAATTCAGTACTGAAAATGCACATTTTCAAAACTGAAAATCCGGTTCCTAATAATTATTGATAACATATATTTACATTAGTAGATAGGTTTCATAGATAATATAATTGCAAAAAATACTGTGTGCATGTGCACTGCACACTGAACTTCTGTAAGTTGTATTTTTTTTATTATCAATTAAAAATACTGTGCATGAAATGTAATTTTTAACATTTTTAATATTTTTTTAATCTAAAATTTCTAATAAGGGGAGTAAAGTGTCCTTTTTTGGGAAAAAAGTAAAAAAGGACAAAATCCTCGAAAAAAGGACTGTCCTTCTGAAAAAAGGACAGTTGGTAACCCTACGTGTTCAGTTCAGTGCAATTAAAAGTTTCAATTTTACATTGTATAATAATAATCAAGTATGTGTACTACCAGAAAATTAATACTTTTCAAAGAGAGGATAAAATGTACGTGCACATGTATTGAAAGATTTTTTTTAATATAATTTTTTTTAATTGATACAAAAATTAAATTTATAATTTATTTTAATATTAAATTTAATGTTGCCCTAAATATAATATTTGTAATCTATTGGAATTAACCACAAGTTAGTATACAATATGTTTGTCAAATTTTAATTTTTGAGCGTAAGAAATTTCTATTTGACATTGAGCATGCGTGTTAAAAAAAAAAAATAAAATAAACCATTTCATTTATGATTTTAAAAGTTATACATTTGACATTTTATCGTGTAATTCTAAGAACACCCTCACGTTTTTTTTTTTTTTTTTTTTTTTTTTTTTTTTTTTTTAAGGGGACGAATAAAACGGTGTATTTTGTAAGAAGCAATAAAAGGCGATGTTGAGAAAGTGAATGACATAAAAGTAACGATTGTTGCACTTTTAATTATCAACCCAAACACATCGCATTGTATTGCATTGATGACCTTTTTTTTTTTAGCAGAGGTCTGTAACTATCAGTTTTGTCAGCGACAGGAGAAAGGTGCCTTCATAACTTTTAAGGTTTTTCCCAGTTATATAATATAAAAAAAAAATATATATATATATATATATACAAAAAAAATACATCAAAATTATTACTTACAAGTTAGAGATCTTAATTTATTATTATTTATAGCTATTGGTATTGTACGCGACTCAAAAAATATATAATAGCCATATTATTATTGTACTTCTTAAAAATATGTACTTGAAATAAGTACACAGCTCACACACATCAGCTATTGTTTACATTTTTATGTTTTTAGAAAATTAGTTTTATATTTAAAAAAAAAATGAGTAAGAGTCGAGTGGTCGACATCTATTTGCTCCGTAACAACAGAGAACAGAGAATCTATAGGGTGTGAGCGCATGACGTCATAATAGAAACGCTTCGATGTTATATTTGAGCAATGAATAACATTGCTTAGCATAGGACAAACGTGGGATTTTGCGATTATCTTCGGAATATAAGTAATTTATTGTAATTATTATTTTTCTCGCATACTTGAAAACCTTATACAACGTGTTAATAGCATCAATTCTCTCAAAAAATTGCTAACAAGTAAGTATTTTTAAACTGGTAAAATGTGTAATTTTCCTATACTGGCCCATGTTATTTAGTACTCACTTATGGCGTTGACGTTAACATGAATGGAACCACCCTTATTTAATAATATAGTGTCTGCATTTTCCTGAGCACATATCGGCAACCTTAAATCTAAACCACTTGTTTGCTCCAGTTCATCAAAAATATTAGTATATAGTTAAAAATAGATTTACTTTTAAACAATGCAATATAATTTTACAATATACATCTATAAAATTTAAAAGTTTGACAATTTGTTAGATCTATTTTGTTTATGTATAGATACCTGTAACCTGTAACATACATTTTAAATATTAAGTGACATTAATGTTATTATTTTTGTTTTTTGAATTGCTCATTTTCAACTTATTTCAATTTAGTGATTTTCTTAAAATACTTCTTTTATTTAATATACACACGCATATCATTTCAAGTAATTCTCATTTTATGCATAAGAAAATAAAATAAATGTTTATGTTGAAATATAAAATGTTGAAGACAATTCGCTAGTCTTTCACCGTGACTTTGTCTTAATTTGGTACAAATGAGAAGGTACTTTAATGACAATTTGAAGGAAGGACAACCGTGACAGAAGTTTTTGTTTACATAATTGGTGAGCAAAGCGTGAGATTTTTCAAACTATACTAAAAAAAATATATTATTCTCAACAGGACATGTTCTGAACAAAATTTTGAATAAAAAAATATTCATTTTAAGGTAATTTTTAAAATATTCTTCTAGATGATAAAAAGTATACTGTATATGCAAGGTCAGCGTTACTACATGGTATTTTTGGTATTATGGTATTTTTTTAAAGTAAATATTGTATCTAATAATAAAGTTTTTTATTATTTAGCTACCTTCCCTCTAAAATAAGTAACAACATTTGCAAAATTTACTCTGATTATTTCTCATTTTGAACTGCTTGTTTCTTTAAAACTCACATTTTTATTTTATATATATATATATTATATATATATATATATATATATATATATATATATATATATATATATATATATATATGTGTAAACTTCAAATGATATAGTTTTCCTTCACTACACATAGTGTAGATCAGAACTCCACGAGATGGCGATATTTGTATCAAAGTATAATATATAAATATTTGAAAATATTTATCTAGCTATATCTATTTAACTGTTTGACTTTATTTGCATTTATATGATTCGTCTCAGATGGTGTTATAGTGCTAGATAAATATTTTCAAATATTTATATATTATACTTTGATATATATATATATATATATATATATTATATATATTCTACATACATATTTTATATGTGCATTTTTTTATTTAAACATTACAATAAAAATTGTTTCAAATTTCGCTAGCAATTTAAATCTACTTTAATTTATTTTCACATCTGATGAAATGAAGGTATAATTTTAGAAATTTATTACATTCATTACAGAATATCTTGTCGCAGGTCGGAAGTATGTCAGTCGTGCACGATGAACATTTTTTTTTGTGTGTGCAATTTTGTAGCCATCAGGGCCCCCTCTGACTCAGCTTTATATTCTTCAATAATTGTAATAATAAAATCATTGATCTAATTATTTAATGACTCTTGATATCAAATATTGCGGCTTTAAATTCAAATGCTATGATTTTGTGTGTTGATGTCATTTAAATTATTTGAAAGTTTTGATTTTTTTTTCTCTAATTTTTTACTCCCCCTTCTCAAGTTCATTGACTTAAATTTTACGATAATGTTGAATGAAAAAAAAAAAAAAAAAAAAAAAAAAAAAAAAAAACTAAAAGAAAATGTGGTCTATAATCTTTTCTGAATACTGGAACACTACAATTTTGTGGTATGAAAGCTGAAATCATATAGTTGAAATATAAAATAGTAGCTATATATAATAATAATAATAATAAATGGCTTCACAAATATGCGTTTTCATTTTTTTAACTATTATATTTTTATTTTATCATTAATTTTTTTCTCATCCAGTGAAATATGACAAGAAATAATAGACACAGAGACAGATATAGAATGAATAATTTGAAACCTTTGTTTTATAAATATTTTTTACTATAATATATATTATCACTCAGCATTGAAATAATTAATTTGTAGTTGCATACTTTCATTACGGTAATTCAAAGGCACAGAAAGTCCTATGCACTTACTTTTTTTTTTTTTTTTTTTTTTTTTTTTTTTTTTTTTTTAAATACGTAATTAACCTTCATTTTGACGTGTGCATATTATTCCAACTGTATTTATGTGTTATGGGAATATTATTTATTTATTGTGTTTGATACTCACGAGTTCTACAATTATTATTATTTCTCATATGCTTGACAATGAATGAAATAATCTAATTAATTGTTGTTTTTATGTTAATGATAATTAGAAATTTTAAATGCCATCTGATGATTATTATTTTCATCAAAATGAGTACAATAATAAGTACTTAAAATTTATAAGAAATAAAATAAAAAATAATTAAATAAAATAACATAAATGTGATATAATGTGAGATTTTTTTTTCTTCTGGATATCCTAAATGAAGTTATAGCAGAAGAAAAATAAATAAATTGTATAAGAAGTAGTTAAAATATTATTTTATATAAGGTGTTATTAAAGTCAACGCCAATGTGTTGGATCATGCAATAAAATGGGCTGGGATAAGAAAATTACTCCTTTTGATAGTTTAAAACAAACTAAAGAGCAACATTTTTTTGAACATTGATGCTGTTAAACTAGTATCTCAAAAACGTAAGAAAAATAATAATAATATAAATCAATTTCTCAAAGGAAATAGCCAAAAACGAAGTTTCTCCTATACTGAGCATGTTGTTCATTGATCAAGTATGGCGTCGAAGCGAATTCAGTATGTGACGTCATACGGATACACCCTATACATTATACATATTTTTAATATATATATATATGATTAAATTTGAATGTAAAAGGCAAGGTTTATATAAACCAAGGTAATTTGTGTATAATAGTATTTTTATCAAAATGTATAATATATACCTTCTTTTATTTTTAAATTATTTACTTGATAATGATATTAAAACGTTAAGTCATGTCTATTTATTTGTTGATATCACTTCCTCTCGGAGTGTTTTCTCTCGTTTACGTGAATGACCGACCATGTCTGTTTTAATTAAAAGTATGTTGTTGTTTCTCTAGTAGTAAAGAACGAGAAAGCACAAAAATTGCAAAAGTGAGTATAAGATGAATGGACGGTACTTGACAGTTTTCATCAAAAAATTAGCGAGGAAAAGATTATAAGTAATTTTTTAATATTATTTATCTTTCAAAAATATATCTAGTAAAAGTTATTAGGTTTAATTTTACAAACTGTAATTAGGTATTTTGATTGATATACATTGTTAATTAAAGAAATAAAAAAAAGTAATAGAATCATAATTTTAAAAATGTGTTTTCTTTCTTTATTTATATATTTAGCTTTAGCTATATTCTGATTGATTTAAATTTTGGTTATAAAAAAATGGTGCATTAATTACTTCAGTTACGAATCCTAACTTTTTTGAGATAAACGCACTTATGAGTTATTATGAGCAGCTTAAATAATGCATTTTAGCAAGTTATTAACAATAACTATTTTAAGTTGTTTTCGGCTATTTTAAGTTAAATTAGCTATTGTTAATAATTTTCTAAAATGCATTATATTAGCTGCTCATAATAACTCAAAAGTGTAACTCAAATAAGTTAGGATTCGTAACTGCAGTAATGCACCATTTTTTTTTAGTGATATATTTATATATGATATCTGCAAAAGTCTTCGAAGTTCGAATAATGATTCAACTGTCTGTCTGGTCTCATAGAAAAACAAATTTCATCTCTAATAGGGCAATATGGCATTCTCATATTCATAAATAAATCATTTTATTTGTTGTTGTAGCTTTGCACAGCAAGTTGCTAAATGGCATTGTTTTAAATAATTATTTTACTGTGAAAAGGTACAACAAATAAATCATTATGTGAATGCACCTTAAGATTGCAACAATGAACATTTTCCGATGTACACACGATTGTGATAATAAATGTTATATACCATTTAAATCCAATGCGCGTTTTTCTTATAAGAATAACATCGGAAATTTAGCGTCAGTGTTTGAATGGAAAAATATATTCTCACAATAATCGTATGTGTGACAGTGTGTGTCGTAATAATTGTGACTAATTAAACTAATTTATTATAATAAATAGAAAAAGTAACTATTATCTACTCTTATAATTATTAAGTTTTTTTCTGGTTTTTATACTTAAATGCATGTTACAAAATTATATGAGCATCAAATGCAGGAATGTAAGTTATGTGTCAAAATAATGTATTGGTTGACCTGGGAAAACCGTTATGTACTAGCTATTATTTGCATTATTTGCAGCATCAAAGAATATCATTAGTGATAGTTTTTATAGGTTGAATGCGCATACTTTAATGAAATTTTGTATTATATCATTATAATACATTTTGTGTAATGCGCTTTTGTTATTAACTTTCTTCAAAATTATATTCATTATGATGCGATGCAGCAAAATTACTCTTATATTGATCTATTTAAAATAAAGCACAAATTCTTTCTAATGACTTATAGAAAAAATTGAATTTGCTAGCAATAGAATTCATATTTTTTAAGTTTTTTTTTATATAATAATATAAAATAATAAATTGTGATATAAATTATAATATATATAATAGACCTTTATACGCCAAAATATGCAGTTCTTTATTTTAAATTTAACGCCCTTTTTGTATAATGCAAGGAAAGGCGGAAGACGAATAAAAATAATATAAAAAAAATCAAGCTTTCACATTAATTTATATAATAAAGACAACGCGTTTGAGTTTAACAATCATAACTATAAAATAAACAATGCAAAATGTTGTTTTGCTTAACAAATTCATTGTATTAAATAAAAGATGTTTTTATATTTATGCGCTAGAAAAAAAAAAAGTGAATAATAATTAATTGTTGAGTTTTTTTTTTTTTTACACTTCCTAAATGTTCAGAATATTTTTTTAGTTTGTTTTATGTAAGCGATATTATATCACAATTACTTTAAATTAAGGTGTAAAATTTAAACAAGAATTTTAACAGACATTTTCGTATATAATAATTTTTCCATATTTCATATATATTTCTCTCTCTCTCTCTCTCTCTCTCTCTCTCTCTCTCTCTCTCTCTCTCTCTCTCTCTCTCTCTCTCTCTCTCTCTCTCTCTCTCTCTCTCTCTCTCTCTCTCTCTCTCTCTCTCTCTCTCTCTCTCTCTCTCTCTCTCTCTCTCTCTCTCTCTCTCTCTCTCTCTCTCAACCAGAAGTTAAAAAAATACAGTATTAAAAAAACGGAAAAATATACATAAAAAAATGTAATATTATTATACATCCTTATTACCGTCCATGAGACGTCTAGCATAAAAATATTTTTGACAAGATTATCATTCACACTGTATGCAATATTATGTACAATATATCTCGTAGAGGAAATATAAATTTATGCACATATAAAAAAATAATAATCATGGTTGAGCGACGTCCGAGTATACAAGGATTTTTAAAGGGCTTAAAATTTCTGTATTTATATACTGGTGTATGATTTCACAGGGTAAGTGAAGATAAGTACAGGTTGAGTGGGAAAAAAATTACGCTGCAAAGATATAAACAATTATTGTTTTTATTTATAGTGTTATTTTACAATAGAATATAAAATACATTATACAACTTTTACTTTTTTTTAAAAATTATTATTTCTTTGAGAAATGGATATGATTAAAACCAGTATTTTTTTTCATTGATAACAAAAGTAATAAAAAAATTATATTTAAAACAACAACAACTCGCCATCATATTAATTATTTTGTTATAATTTCTTTTTTGCTTGATATTAATCATGTTTATCTTTCAAAGTATTTTCTACAATGTTAACGCTATATTACCAATTGATTTTGATAAAAAAAACACTCATAGTCATTGCAATTACTCAAATATAGGTTGAAATATATATTATAATAAAATATATAATACCAAGCACTGTGGTGTTCTTATTATTATTTCTTAATAAAAAAAGGGTCTGTACGTATGACGTCAGTTTCAGTGCTTTTCGATGCTCTTCTTGAGCAATGAATAACATTGCTCAGCATAGGACAAACGTAGTTTTTGGCTATTTTCTTTGGAAAATTAGCTATTTTTTGGTCATTATTATTTTTCTTGCATACTTGAGGTACTAATTCAACCTGTTAACAGCATCAATGCTCTCACAAATATTGCGAATTATTTTTAAACTGGCAAAATGTACCATTTTCCTATACCGGCCAATGTTATTTAGTACTCACTTATGACGTCGACTTTAACATGAATGAAACCACCCTATACCACACAACATAGGATAGACTCAAACAAGGTGTGACTTATCAGAAATGATTGAGATGAGGTGGATTGATGAACCGTCCCGAGATACCACTAACCCCTGTCTTGGGCCACTACTACACCACTGCCACTGCCAGTACTAGTCGGAGACATGAATTGACCCGTCAAGCATGTATATATTATAACACATCTCCTACTACATCGTTTTACTTGTCACCTGTGACACACTGACATATTATACGCACGGGTATCAGCGTGCCGAGAAAATTAAATTAAATTGAACATAATTGAAGACACGTACTTTTATTAAGACTTTTACAATAAGTATTTATTGTACATTAATAATATCTTACTTTCCTTTTTAAAAAACATATAGTGGCGTGCACTTTATTACTCAATTAAATTTGTGTTGCCTTTTCTATAAAATATAAAATTTATTCACGCAATTCATTCATATAAGATTCATTTACTTTTTTTATATAACGGAATTAAAAAATTAATTCAAAATTTACTATATTATGTAGTTAAAATTCATTCATTCATAATCTTTATATTGCACATATAAAACTAAATTTCTAAATTTTCTTTTAATGTCTCTTTGTCTATAGAAGATGAATACATTAAAATTATTATATAATGATTGAAATAAAATCACACGCAATAAAAATGTCTGTCCTTTGAAAATTACACTTGATTATTGCGATATTATTTTAATGTCTTTATTATAAGTCTGAATAAAAAAAAAAAGTAAGTTTAATAAATACAAGGACCTGACGTGCGAGCAAGGGAAAAATGCAACACTCTTATATATTTATATATACACGCATGCATTGCGGTGTGAAGGGCATACGCAGCTTACGCCGTCATGCGAAAACATAATAATATTACATGTATATAAAATTACGGTGAGAAGTAATGTCAAGTAAAGCAGACTAACTTATTAGATATTATCAGTTTTAATCTTATATTAGACAGCATGAAAGATTATCTTTTAATTTTTTATTTACTTATCTCCTAGATATAACAATTAATACTTTTAATTGTAAATAAATTTATTCACTTTATAATACTCATGTGAATATTTAAATACTATTATAAAATAATAATAAATGTCGGAAGGAACCGTTGTGTCTACAAAAAGTTTAAAATAATAGAAGGTCAATATATATATTTTTCTTCTTCTTCCTTTTTTGGCAAAAAAGATAATTGACTGATAATTAGAATTTAGAATGTTTGCACCAATTTAAGTGCAATTGCATCACATAAAGGAAAGGCGTTTAACAGAAAGCTATATTCTCTTTGTCAGATGCTTCTAGTTCTTTTTTCCCATAAAATGTCTTGTTGAATGATTCGGTTTACAATTCAAAATTTTATAGACCAACAGCTTACGTGTGATGAGGATATATTATTTAAGAATGCAGGTATAAAAAGCATTCTACCAGCGAGTGCTACAGATTCAGTCAATCTGTTGATTTCTTGAGAAGAAGTTGTATTATGATTTAAAAAACCTGCTTTATTTTTATACAGAATTATAGACATTTCTTATGTCATCTCATGATACTCTTTTTTTTTTTTTTTTTTTTTTTTTTTTTTTTTTTTTTTAAAGCTTTGATATTTTATGGCAAGGGTAAAAGTTAAAAAAGAAATGGGTAAAATTGCCTAATAATGATAAGTATAGACCTTTTGCTTTTGTTTCAAAGTAACGTGTCAATGAAAATTTTATCCCTATTGTTTGATTTTCATACTTAACTGTTGTAACGATTACACTATTACACTTGTCATATAGGAATGCATTGTCTTAAATTTCTACGAATATAATAATTTATGAGTAAAATTGCATGTTACAGCTACTGTTTGGATGGGAGGTGGCAGTGCGGGATGACGCATGGCCTCGGCAGTGCCACGCAATATGAGGATTGTCCTGCCTAAGACTCCCACGCAGCATGGCAGCGGTGCAGTCGGCTCGCGCGTCGAGCTCACCATGGGCATGCCCAGAGACAGCCGGCCAGCGCTCAGTAAGAAAAAACACTGTTAATATAATTGAATGGAGGTTATCGGTTTAAAAAATTCTCAAGCAATTTCTATGGCTTAAGACACGTTAAAGTATGTCTAGTATTTCTCATTTAAATATCTCCGGAATTAGTTGAGGTGTTTTCACAAAAATCGCAAAAAAAAAAAAAAAAAAAAAAAACGTTTTTTCCCCCCATAAGTGTAATGTTAAATTAGGGGACCCTTAGCACCCCCCCCCCCACTTTTTCCCGCGCGCTAAACCGATAAGCTCCATTGCATATAATGTAAAATAAATATTACTGCATGGACAAGAATAAATATACGTAATAATTATGCTAGCTCATTTTCAGCACAATTTGTTTAATACAGCATAATCTATGCTATTATACTTCATAATGAATATGCGTCATATAGCATAATTATTTATGTTATTCTAATTAAGCATCATCTATGTTAATGAGATGTGACTATCTTGCGATATAATATATATATATATATATATATATATATATATATATAATATTTTTCTTTTTAACCATATAATTTTCATTCGATTAATCAAGTATATAATTACTTGCACCTTGCACGTAATTAAGTTAGGATAGTATTAAATATAATGATTCATAGTTTGAAGCATTGAATCATTAATTGAATTTTCAATTATAAGTTATATAAAAATTGTAACGATAAGTACATATTTTATTACAAAATTATAATATTAATTAAGAGAGAAGCTTTGATTATGCCTACGTCAATCTATTAAACCTTACACTATTGCGTCAATTGCATAAGCTAAATAATAACTCAACACCTCGCATGTCCCGATAGTGTCTCGTTCACTCTGTGCAATACGCATAAGCTCGCACGCAGCATGCTCATCCAATATGGAGCGGGTGGTTGAGTCAATCAGTCCCACTTTGCACGCACGTAAGCACGCGCTGGTCAGTGAAAGTACACAGGACATTTAAGCATTAAAAAAAAAAAAAAGAAAAAATTATTTATATATGGTAAACAAAACAATTCATTGTTTTTTTTTATTATTTGAAAGATTTTTTTTTAAACCACTGTTTGTTTATCAAGCAAAATGTAAGTGAAGGACTGATTTCTTAAACAGTTATTTTTAAATATATGAATCTTTGTGGCTCCCTAGCCGTGTCAATTTGATAAAGTTGAAATTAAACAAATTTCCTTCAACTTAATATTTAAATTATCTTATCAAACAAATTTTTTTAAATAAAAGAAATTCTTAAATTTATTTTTCATGGTTTTTTACTGCGGTATATGTAGAAGACTTTGAATTTATATATTCGATGATCGAAAAAAACAAACTAAAATTCAGTATTTACAAAAATATAATAGCTAAACGCTAGGTGTTTGTTTAAAAGTGATATGCGCTTTATGTTTGTGTTTTGAAGCTTTTGTTTGATTTCTATTTTTTTTTGTCACTCCCAGCTTAATTTCACGCATTTGCATGATTGCATATTGTTAACTTATGAACCGGCAGGTCCTACCGCAGGTGTATTTGTACGACTACAAGCTGCAGGTGCATTCAGGACTAGTGACCAGTACTTCGGTCAAATATCACGAGGTACGAGGTACTTTTCTTCGCCCACTGCAAGCTGCGAGAGTTGCAGCAGTAGCAATGCCGAGACTGCATCATCCACAAGTGGCTCAAGTGCACGCATTGGGCCAGAGCTGCCCTCCACCAGCGTCGAGGAGAAAGGCCGCATCTTCAGGTAATTCATCTTCTTTAATTTTAATTACTTTGGAGTTATGAGGTCAAGTGTGGCAAAAAACAAAACTCTAAGCTTTAGAAGCAATTTTGCACATTATAAATAATATAAAGCATTTTACAAATATAAAATAATTTTACTGTATTTCTTTTGTTGAATAAATAATAATATAAATAAAATGATTATCAATACACAATTGAAAAACAACCGATAAATCAGTTTGCACATGAATTCAAGCCAAAACAGTATAATTTATTTTTCTGGGTTGTTAAATTAAAATGACATTAATGTTACAAATTTTAACAACAACTTTTGTAAAAGTGAAAAAAAAAAATTAAAAAAAAAAATCATAAAACTTTGTGATACTTCAAATTTTATTTTATAATGCTTATGACTTATGACAATCTTATGTTTACAGGGAGCAATATTTTCATTATGCAATAAATTTAAATGCACATGGACAAAAATATATACGTAATAATTAGGCTAGCTCATTTGCATCACAATTTATTCAATACAGCATAATTTATGCTATACTGCATAAATATTATGTTATATAGTATTAATATTATATTGTACAGCATAATTATTTATGTTGTTCTAATTTAGCATAATTTATGCTAGAATGACATAAATGCAGCATAAATTACGTAATTTGTTTTTTCCGTGCAATAAATTAAAATTTAATAGCTTTAAATGAAAATTGCATGCAATCAAATGTATTACATATTGAAAATATTGCACTGTGTACACATGACTTTAGAGAACGAAATTATGTTATACATGACGTGATTTGAAGCCAAAACATTTAATTATTAAATATCACGACAAAAAAATTAAGGAAGTTTTGCGCACACGCAACATAAAACTTTCAGAAAATATAAAATAACGCAGTAGCAGGACTAAATTTAAACAAATAAGGACAATAGCAATTTTTGAAAGTTTTTTTTCTTTACGACGAAAGCCAGCTAACTATTTAGTAAAATTATCTAGCTTTATTATTTTTTTTTTACTGATTAAAATCTTAGAAAATATAAGAAATTGAAATTGAATTCCAGTTAGATATGCAATTTTTTTTAACTTTTATAATTTTTCAAATATAACAGCTAATTTTTACAATGTACTTATTTATTTATATTTATTAGACATATAGGGAGTTTACAGTAACATCACATCAATATAATATGTTACACTACATGCGTCTCGTCAAATTTTTCTAGTTATAATCTAAACATAAATAAAATATTTATTTACGTATTTTATTTATATATTACAAAATTTTTACTGCTCAAGAGTTCTTTTTTAGATCATTTATTTAATAAACTCCATCACATTTTCATTAACAATTTTAGTATCTTTATTAAAATAATTTTTAACACTATATAATACTCTTTGGATTTTTTTTTTTTTACAAAGCATTAGTATTAACATCTCTAAGTAATTGGTAGAAAATCGTACATTTTTGCGATTTGGTAATGTACAGTATCATAAAGGATGCATGTTTAAAATAACGTCACAGTTCAAAAAGGGATTGCACATAATAGGTATAGTTTCATGATTAACAAAGCATTAAATCATCCTATTATAAAGATCAACTTTTGAAAACTGAACTTTTCACTATTTAGGCTAGAATGTTGAAATGTCTTACTCGTATTATTACGAAAAGTATATTATTTAATTAATGCTGCATTTATGACATATTATAGCATAAATGATGCTAAATTAGAACATTGTTGAACAATTATGCTGTACAACATAATATTTATGCTTTGTAGCATATAGTGAGCTAGTATGCTAGCTCATTTTTATCACAATTATATTACGTATTTATTTTTATTCGTGACCTACGAAACTAATGTTTTGTACTATTTGCCATTTTTTTGTTGTTATTATATTTATAAGATCAATTAGTACTTCAGTCACTAAAATTTCCTCATATTTATGATTGAATGCTATAAAATAACAGTTGATAGAAAAGTTCTTGGGAGATGATATGCCATGGTATCTAAGTATAAAATCTATCATTTTTATTTTTATTATATGTAAAATGTGTATTGATTTATTTTTACTGTTTTAAAAAAAAAAAATGACCAAGTCCAGGCCCTAGAGTGAACCCACAGACCACAGTTTATGTTTTTATTGTAATTTTATATTAGATTTTTTATTTCTACACGAGTAGAAAGAGAGAGAGAGAGAGAGAGAGAGAGAGAGAGAGAGGGAGAGAGAGAGAGAAACCCTGTAAACTTTGGGATTAAAACTATTGTGATAAACTATTTTAATTGTTATATGTTAGAATAAAGAATAATGATAACTGTTTCTATAAAGTGACATATAAAAATTGCATTATTTTATTGCCTAAGTTTGACGATTGTTTATCTAAATGTCTTGTATGTAGATGTGATCCTTGGCAGATATAGCAATGTATTTGAATACTGATTATAGGAGAAACAAATGAAATAAATAATTTTGAATTTTCATTTATTCTGCTTATGCAATATGCTACAGGGGCTACTTGACTGTAATCCTGAGCTGTGTTTACGCTGTATTTCTCGTCACTCTTGGTTTTGTCGTCTACATCAGTGATCTAGTGTTGGGGGACACTCACATGGCAGAGGCAAGTACATTTTAAGCAAATAATTTGCATATTATATAAACATGCCTATAAAATGTATTCCAATATTTTTTTTAGTAATAATTAAAAAAAAATTCACCTTGCTTTTTAGTAATGAAATTTAATTTTGCGTAAAATTCTTTAATTACTAAAAGCATTCAACTTTATGTAAAATTAACGTGATAAAACTGTTATAAAGTAAAAATCAAGCATTTTTTTCTATTTCTGGCTTATTTTATTGATAAATCAACCTCAGTTAATTTTAATTAAAAATGTACAGAAACCTAAGGTTGTCCGCGTACGCAAATTAAAATTATTAATGTACCTAGAATTATGCTAAATTACCCGTTGTATTTTTAGTTATTGCTAAAAAAAAATTCAAAAGTTTGTAACACTTTAATAAATGAATGGAATTATTTCAGGATTTGTGCATCATCTATATCCTATAGGGTGTATGCGGATGATGTCATATTTATTGCGCTTGGAGGCCATACTGGAGTAGTACATAACATTGCTCAGCATAGGACAAACTTCATTTAAGCCCATTTTCTTTGGGAAATCGGTTAATTTTGAGATATTTGTTATTTTTCTCACATACTTGAGATACTAATTCAACATATTTACAGCATCAATGCTCTCAAAAATATTGCATAGTGTTTTTAAACTGGCAAAATGATTTTTTCCCTATGCCACTCATGTTATTGAGTTATCCAACATGGCGTCGACTTTAACATGAATGCATAGACCCTATATCTTGCCTTGTGTCTTGTGTTTTTATCATAGAATGTGCAATGAAAGTGAAACACAATATCGAATTCTTTAAAATCCATGAAATAAATCATAACCATAATACTAGAAATACAAATAAATTAAAATTATATATAAAAGAGCTGAAATGTATAATAAGGGCCCTTTCTGTATATAGTTGTCTGAATATCTAATAATTCAATACAAATTGTAATTTTATGCATAAGTGTCGTTTTGTTTTTGTTTTATTTGTATGTTGTAAATAGTTTTGACAATCATTTCTATATTGTCATTTATGGCAATAACCTAGACTAATGCATTGGATTGTATTATGTATGTTGGATGAAAGAAATGAATAAAAAAATGTTGAATATTCTTTTTTCTTTAGAACAATTAAAAATAATAAACAAATAATATTTAATTAAAAGTCCTCTGTCTATGTAGATGTTCAGTATTTACTTGGTGGTGCTGGGACTTGCGTGGTTTGTGTTCCTCTACGCTGATATTAGAAGATACCTAAACTCCAGGAAAGCTCAGGATAGTATTGCGAGACACAGGAGAAATGGTATGTAAATAAAATGATATCTCTTTTGTCTTGGCTGAAATAAAGTGCAATGCCTCTATTATTGTGCATTTTATCTTCTTCTTTTTTCTTTCATTTTCTGTGAAAAACATATATATATATATATATATATATATATATATATTTTAATTGTTTTAAATCCTGTTTTGCTATCTTAATATTACGTTTCTGATAATAGAAATATAAAATAAATTTTTAAATTAAATCTGTATTGAATTAAATTGAAATAAATTTAGAATTAATTATATTAAAAGATAAAATAATTTTGTAATATCAAGTAATATTTCAACAGAGGGTATCTTAAAAATTTCCAGTTCATACACACAATAAATATAATGAATGAAAATTAAAAATCATACATCACTTTTTTTTTCTTTCATTGTTTTCAAGTTGTACTTTTTTCAGATTCCGTTCACAAAGAAGATCCAGAGGATACAAGCAACAGAGTTCAGTGGAATAGAAATGTAGTTAGTTCATCATTTATACCTTATTATTGTTTCAATCAAGGTCGACATTCCGGAAGTTTTTATCTTAAAATCGGCGCCGCCGGTAAGAAATATATATACATACAATTGAAATTATTTTTATTTCTCAGAGATATAATACGAATAATGTATATAATTTATTATTATTTTCTGCTTTATAGGTTTTTGTTTTGGACACTTAATTCATAGTGGACTTCTTTTGGGTTATCAAGTAACATTTTTATCATCGCCAGATCCAAATGTCTATCAATGTGCAAGTTTTCCAACACTTATTTTGGACGTTCTTTATCCAACTTATTCGTTCCTACAATTATTTTTTATTTTTAAGTATTCTAATGTAAGTATATTTTTTTTAAATTTTAATAAATTTTGTTATTAAAATAATTGCAGTATAATAAGTATTTATTTAAAAATATATATTTTCATGGCCTTATAATATAATATAGATAGGACGTGCCAGTAAAATATCACATGCATCTTATAAAAACGCACAACTGAGATGTTAATGCTGATCGGTGACACAGGTGATAATCAACCACTGCACGGAGTTGGCGCGCTTTGCCCTGATGCACTGCATTGCCTCGAGTCTGTGTTTCTGGGTGTGGACTATCTTGCGCGAGACCGTGGACTCGTTGAGCCATCTACACCATCAACGTGCCACGTCCTCCGCGTCCTCGCGATCTAACTTGTCATTACTGCACGAGATGAGCGAGGCGTTGTACACTATCACTCCGCTCCCCTTAGAGCTTCAGGAAACGCACCAACGTAAGTATACTTCAAATAAAATTATGAAGTGATTTTTGGTGTGTGCATCGCTAATAATTAATATTACGTCAAATTTTGAGGCTGCCTACACTTGGATACAATTACTACGCCGCTTCAACAATTTGAATTATTGTTAATTTTTTTTTAAAGACCTTTAAAAACAATGGATTATAGACACGTTTTATAAACCTTGGGTTATACGTAATTTTTATAGTTTGGAATAAATTCGATCGAAATAAATACTTTCAAACATGTTACCTGCAAAAAAAAAAAATAATAATAAATAAAAAATGTAAAAAAAAAAAAAGTGACAGTTTCATATTTTTCTGTAAATGTTCTTTATAGCATGTGGCAATGATCATTAAAATTTCTACATCTATTGTTGATTTATGAGGCGAAAACATTCACGTAACAGAAATTGTAATAATTATAATTTTTTTATTATTATTTATATATATATTTTTTTTCCAAATTAATTTTCTATACGAAATGAAATCACAATAACGCTCATTCTCAATTTTTAATATACAAAACGCCTATAACTTTTTTTATTTTCAACATCTAAATTTTTTTAAATTAAAATAGTTTTGGAAGAAGGATTACGCAATATTCAAATTAAAAAATATATATTATTTTAATATTATATAAACCAAATTAAGATGAAAAAAAAATTTTGTTTTTATTTTGATTAATAGATTAGTGGCAACTCATAATAATCTCTGTTACTTGTTACAAAATTATCCGAAATTACTAAAACCTTTTACCAAAATTGTTATTAAATTACCAATGTCAATCCATGGATGACTATTTTAATGTACTGTATTGTGATAATACTGATAATAAATAGTATATAATTTAGTATATATGTATATGTATGTACAGCTCTGGCCAAAAGTTCCCGAACGGGGCAGCGGCGGCCGCTGCGTTTTCTCATAAAGATAACATAGTGTAGTTGCAGGTTGCCTATGCAAATCGTTCGGGAACTTTTGGCCAGAGCTGTACGTTTGCTTATTATATAATTTAAATTTTTAACGTTTTAAACCGTACCCATTTATACGATATAAAGTCTAATTGGCCCTCGATTGAGAGTCCACGGTCTATATATTTTATTATAAAATTTTTCCATCGTTATACTTAAATTCATTATAAAATTCATTTATAAATATTAATATTTAAATGAAAAAAAAAAAAAAAAAAAAAAAAGATTGTGGTGTACTGCAAATTTAGTAAATCAATTGCATACAAGGCAATCGCGAGCGCACTAGATTAGAGTTGTACACACTTTCTCAAGCTTGCAAGTTTTGGCTATTATTTTTCTATTTTACCTTTTGTACTAACAGAAACCTGCTAATACATTATTATGTATATTACTCTGTTGGAGACAAAGAGATAATTTTTTTTTTTTAATTTTTGTTGTTACTATTATTATTCTGTTTTTTTCCATAATATGATTCTATGGTATTTTTTTTAACTGCAGTCTGTATATCTCATGAAGCGATTAATAACTCATTCAACACATTTTATTAAATTAATCAATGAAACGTGTCAAAAAAGCGGTGAAATCACAATAAAAATTAGTCAACTAAAAGAATATAATGACGTAACTAAGCATAATAAATGGTGTGTGATCTTCCATAAAATGGTTTTTTGCAACATAGGTTTTGAATAATTTTACATAATAATTCTTTGCACATGTAGTTTATTGCAACTTTTTTATTTTATTTTTTTTACATCTTGAAAGTTTTTGTATTATTATTTTATTTTGAATGTTAAATTTCAGTCTTGTAATTTATTTTGTCCTAAATGTGCAAGCTAAATTGCAAAATATTATTATGTTGTTATAGTTTGCTTTTTAACATTGAAAATAATTGATGTGGTTTGAGATGAAGAAAAAAGCTAATAATAAAAATAATAAGTAATAATAATGTAAAAGACAAAGAAAAAAATACAAAAGCAACATCGCGATTAACATAATATATTCATAAACGTGTTTCACAAAAACTCGTGCATTTACGAAGCTTTTAATATCTCATTACATTTTTATATATACTTACAGTAACTTGTGTCATTCATAGGTACAGTACAAAAAATCAAAGCTTATATTTTCTGTCGTGCAGTTTTAGGAACGATATTCTAAATAAAAAGCTGAGATCTTTTTTTTTTTTTTTTTTTTTTTTTTTTGACACTAATTATGTATACGAAAATTTAAGTTAAAAAAAAAAAAAAAAAACAATAGTTAAAAAAAAAATCTTTGGCCTTTAGCTTGGTCAACACTTCCATTGCGTTATTATTTCCGCAAAATAAAATGTAAATGTCTTCTCTGCAAGTATCAATCAACCGCAGAAATGGAGAGTGAGGTGTAGAGATTCTGGGTTTTTGCACCTCTCTTGAATGCAGTATATTTTACTTTTAAAAAAGTCTCATTTTACACTATACCATTTCTATTTTTCTCTAGTGGACAATTTGTTTTCATCGTAATTTATCTTGAATCGGCACTTTTAATTTTAAATCAGCTTTTCTCTCAAACATTAAATATAAAAATAATGTTTAGAAAATTACATTAAAATACATGAAAATATACACAAAGAAAAAGAGAGAGAGAGAAATGTAAAGCTTTGTAAATGTTTGAATTCGTGTTGATTTTTATTGTGGATATACCTGAAATGTTGTCTCTAATTTAATTTTGATATTTTACAGATGCTGATGATGGATCACGAGACTTGGTGGGTTTATTGAACGACTCAACGTTACTAATCGATAATTGCCGTGGAGCAAGTAAATTATCAGACAACTTAGAAAATTTCTCTCCTTACCTCTATCCATTTACAATTGAATATTCGATACTAGTTGGTAAGTTTAAATCATGGATATATATACAGGATAGGAAGCTCTTGTTGAAAAAGCGTTCCCTTAATGATGTACTTCCAATTTTGGCCACCACGATGTTTGTTGTTGTGGCGCTAGTGAAGGAGGGAAAATTTGACACCTTTGAACAAGTAACCCTTAAATATGGAGGGTGAGGGTCAATTATTTTTATTAATTTCTTCGTTTTAAAATAAAAATTACACGATTTCTCAACGTGGGACTTTTTTTCATTAAATTTTGAAACTTTTGCGCGTAATTAAATTTCGTTCTTCATACTTCACGGTAATATTTTAGGCGCGATTTGAACATGTGTTTCGTTATTTTTGTCATCAACATCGCCGAGTTTTGCTGAAGTTTTTTCTTATCTGGAAGGTAAAAAAAACCTGTAAATCATTCCAAAATACATTTTGTATCTTTATTAAATGATATGTGTCTTTATTTTAGCAAAAGAAGATGCCGAGAGCTGGAGAAACGACGAGAAAATAGCGACTAAAATTTGCACTCTGGAACAGTAAAATCGCCGGTCCATTGTTGACGAACCCAAATCCATCTGTTTTATGCATATTTCACACGATAATTCACAACCATATTACACTAAAAGGTAATTTAAATATACAATTATTGATGTGATATACATAATTAACTAGATTAGCGTCTCAAAAATGTTAAAATTTAAATTTATTTGAACGGCATTTTGCTTGTTGCCATTATTATAGGCTTCATGAGTGCCCGACAAAATCATCAATTTTTGTTGCATTTTGCAATAAAAATACAATACTAAAGTAATATTTGATGCACCAAAATGTTTGCGCAGATATCTGAGATAATTTTAATTATGTAGATGTACCTATTATTCTATAAAATCTGTACTTAACTTTCCATAATCTTTGATTACAGGTCGCGCTGCACTCGACGTAATGATGATTTTATGATAACGAGGACACAATTTGGCATTTAAATCTGTACAATTAAACTTTGTTTTTGTCAATTAAATTTATTGTATCGCTTTAAAATTAATAAAAGACTGTTTACATCTCTTTTAGCACTAAAATTTATTTCGTAATATTTTGTAAAAATGAAAAAGAAAAAAAAAAAAAAAAAAAAAATCAGCTCAAGTCGTACATATTGCAGCATAACATTTCACAGCGACCTGTAATCAAAGATTATGCAAAGTTAAGTACAGATTTTATAGAGTAATAGGTACATCTACATAATTAAAATTATCTCAGATATCTGCGCAAACATTTTGGTGCATCAAATATTACTTTAGTATCGTATTTTTATTGCAAAATGCAACAAAAATTGATGATTTTGTCGGGCACTCGTTAAGCCTATAATAATGGCAGCAAGCAAAATGCCGTTCAAATAAATTTAAATTTTAACATTTTTGAGACGCTAATCTAGTTAATTATGTATATCACATCAATAATTGTATATTTAAATTACCTTTTAGTGTAATGGTTGTGAATTATCGTGTGAAATATGCATAAAACAGATGGATTTGGGTTCGTCAACATGGACCGGCGATTTTACTGTTCCAGAGTGCAAATTTTAGTCGCTATTTTCTCGTCGTTTCTCCAGCTCTCGGCATCTTCTTTTGCTAAAATAAAGACACATATCATTTAATAAAGATACAAAATGTATTTTGGAATGATTTACAGGTTTTTTTTACCTTCCAGATAAGAAAAAACTTCAGCAAAACTCGGCGATGTTGATGACAAAAATAACGAAACACATGTTCAAATCGCGCCTAAAATATTACCGTGAAGTATGAAGAACGAAATTTAATTACGCGCAAAAGTTTCAAAATTTAATGAAAAAAAGTCCCACGTTGAGAAATCGTGTAATTTTTATTTTAAAACGAAGAAATTAATAAAAATAATTGACCCTCACCCTCCATATTTAAGAGGGTTACTCGTTCAAAGGTGTCAAATTTTCCCTCCTACACTAGCGCCACAACAACAAACATCGTGGTGGCCAAAATTGGAAGTACATCATTAAGGGAACGCTTTTGATATAGGACATTAACACAGAAGCTCAGGAGCCTGGTTTAAATACTATAAAGTTTAATGTCACCAGTTTATTAATTTCAATGGAGATTTGGCAGATAAACAAAATTTATATTTGGTAAGATTTTTATTATTATTTATTATTATTATTTTATGGCAGAAACTGATGATATTTATGGTTTAATTAAGGCATAGAGAATTTCAAGCATTAAAATTTCTATGCAGTGAGTCATGGTGCGCGGTTACAAAATGCCATCGGTTCTCCAAATCGTAATTTTTTAACAAGGTAATTAATCAATTTTCAGTTGGAGTACTGTTCATAATCTGGCAAAACATTGGTCGATGTCGCGGTCCTGCGTCTCTATGTTGGTCTGCACCTCAATGTCGACAGCTGCCTTCCAGTTACGAGGCCGGCTTTACGAGCAACGTGGTGCTTCATGCCGACTGCCACAATGCGAACAAGGGACTTTTCGCAGGAATGATCGTACTCGTCGGCTCTGCTGTCTCCATCATTCTTTTTTTCGTTGCCATGGCAGACCGAGCTTTTGTGACCACAGGACTTATGGTGAACGCGGTGACTGAACTCACGCTGCTAGTACTCATGACCGTCGCAGTAGCAATTGCCTATCGTCAAATGACTAAACTTGATATAAATAAACACGCAGTGTCTTTATTAGACGATCTGTTACTATTCTTGTGTATTCCTGCGTTCTTTTTGTACGCAATTTTTAGTATTATGCCAGCTGTTCAAAGTCAAAATTATCTTTCAATCACAACCATAATATTACAGGTAAGATTTATCCCAATTATTTTATTTCTTTTTAATAACTTTAAAAAAAAGTGAATTTCTTATAAATTCGTTTCTTTCTTTCTTTCTTTCTTTCTTTCTTTCTTTCTTTCTTTCTTTCTTTCTTTCTTTCTTTCTTTCTTTCTTTCTTTCTTTCTTTCTTTCTTTCTTTCTTTCTTTCTTTCTTTCTTTCTTTCTTTTCTTTCCTTTCTTTCTTATCCTTTCCTCCTTTTTTTATAATATTCTTTTCTTTATTCTCATTGCTCGATCGTAAAACAGTTAAACAATAAATACAAGAATTAATTTTTTTCACATTTAAATTACAATGTACTACCCTTCCGCCTGATCTGGCTAATTATAACATCAGGTCTATACCTACTATATATTTTGTTTTAATTAATAGACTTTAACTCTTACGTAGGTGGTGCAAGTATTACTTCAAACACCTTTCATCATTGATGGACTACGAAGGTGCAGTAACTCACGTAACTTAAGATTTCAAAAACCAGGACGGGAACTTGTGACATTCCTTGTTGTGTGTAATGTGGCTATGTGGATCATTGAAACATTTGAGATCAAATCTCAAGATGTTAGAGACGATAGATATCAGTTCTATGGAAGTGTACTGTGGACAATGTTGAGTCATATGACTTTACCATTAACTATGTTTTATAGATTTCATTCATCAGTTTGTTTAGTAGATATTTGGAAATCTGCTTATGAACCAGGAGATGAACACTAGAATATATTAAAGAATGGTGTTTATATGTACAGTACAGAGAAAGTATTATTAATGTAAATTTATAAATATAGCCTATATATTATATATATAAAAAAATCATTTTATGTTTGAAAAGTATAAACTTTTTTGGTTTTTCTTTATTGTTAATAAAAATTACATGTTGTTTTTCAAAAGGCTAATAAATTAATTACCTCCATCAAATTTCATGCCAATGACTTGAAGGAAAGGAATGGGGGGGGGGGGGGGTAACCTTTTCAATTCTTATATCTTAAAAATATCCAAATTTAAATTATTAGCACAGAATTATTTTTTATAAATATTTTATTTTATGAACAGAAAAAAAGGGAATTTAATAATTTGCAGATAAATAATGTCAAATGAATAAAAATTAGATCAAACTACATTTTTTTTTCTGCTTTGAAGAGAAAATTTGAATTTATATATTTTAGGAAGGAATCCATTCAAAATTTAGCATTGGCATCCATAAAATATTCTAACCTATATATACCCCAAAATAATAACAATATATGACGCTCAAATTGGGTAAGTAGAAGAAAGCTTTAACTTGCACCATATTTGAAACATTTCATTTCTGTACCACCAAATATATACCTGCAGCGCAGTGCAATTTTATGCTGCGGAAAAATACTGAGAAACTTTTGCATCTCTGTACCCAATATAGATTAGAATATTGAAATTAAAGTAATAATTATTTATTAATCATATATGTGAGATAGGTTACAATGTTTACCTTCTACTATATAATTTAGGATGCTTTAGTGCCCCAACTTTAATTATTTTGACTTTTTTTGTTACTATAAAATTGCCTGCTAGGATAAAAGGTACTGAGCTAAAAGCATCCTATATTAAATAATTTATTGTTTAAAATATATTTATAGATAAAACTACAGTATATGAAAATATAGAACAGAAATTCGAAATATTGTAAATATTTGTTATGGCATATTTTATTAGGATAACATAATGAATTTTCATTTAGTACAATTTATTAAATTACATTTTTCTTGTATTAAAATAAAGCCATAGGCTGTCTTTTTTTTTTTTTTTTTTTTTTTTTTTTTTTTTTTTTTTTTTTTTTTTTTTTAGCAATATAGTATGTTATGATTCAATATTTTTTTGAAGTCAGGTAAGAATAGCTTTCTTGTGTGTCAAACAAAAATTACATTTTATTGCATATAGTGCCACACAAGTGTATTTTTTACCTTTGTTTTTTGTTTTGTTACTTACTATTTAATTGTATTTGGAAAATAATAAAATGTAATGTTTAAAACAATTGTTTTGTTGTTATTTAAAAATAATTTACAAGTTTTAAAAACTAAAGTTGTTTCTGGATCACAACAACAGCACTGTATAGTTTAATGTAGAGGTAGATCATCAGTCTTAATTAAATCAAGGTATAACTAGTAGCACATAGTCTTTGGGCAATAATAAAAAATTAATTGACTTGGCGAGGAATGTTAAATTATAATATCTTAAATCAGATATTTTTAAAATGAATGTGAGGAGTAATTCTGTCCTCTTTTTTTGTAAGCACTTAAAATAATTTAAAAAAAATAACAGGGAAACCAAATAAGCACCTTATTACCAGTTACCATGAAGAAGTCCGTATAGATAGGTGAATATCTTGTTGGCACAGTTATGATGTTTAGTGTTATTACTTCACGTTACACTCTCAGCAACTGGAGAGGGATGTCACCTTTGAAATATCTTAACCAATGTAAATATTTGTATTAACGTGTCATCAAGAAGATCACCTATCTATACGGACTTCATCGAGGTAAGGTGCTTGTCAGAACTGCTATTCTTACCTTTGATAATATATCCAAATCAAAAGGTTTTTTTATTTCTCTATTTAATTAAAATAATTTAACAACAGGTACAAATCTCAGTCTCCTTAGTTATAACTTATTTGCATCAAATATTATTAATTAATTTAAATGTCAGATTTATTTACATTCTTTTGGTTTCTTATTTGTTGAAATATCATCTTGAACATTTCTTTCAAAATAAAATAATTGACTTAGATTGTGTAAATTTGACTGTTTGATAACTTACAAAATAATTTCAACTTCATGGTATGTAACTCAAATACTTAACTGTGTAGCCAATATTTAATCACAACTTGACAAAGCTTAAAATTAAAACAGAAGCCCATATAAATGGCTTTAAGCTGCTACAGCTCAACTAATTTAGTTTCATATTACATTAAACAGTAAATAAATTATATTACTATGCGAAAACAATAAAAATTAAATTCTTAAAGATAAAATAACTATTTGAATAAAAGAGACAAGAAGCTGATTTTCGAACTTTGAAATTATTCCTATACACACGAAAGTAAAAATAATCTGCACTGATACTGCACAGTGAATGATTTGGTTAATCTTCAAAACCAAATGCATTTTCATAGGCGTTTTGGTAACTCTTGTTCTTGGCTGGATTTTCTTTGTTGAATAGACGCTTGGCTTTGGGTTGCTCATCTCCACCATAGCGACCCTAAAAAATATTTAATACAAAATTAGCCAACATTAATTACAGGTATTAAATTTGCAAAAGATTAACGAAATAATTGACAGTTTTTAACTCACTCTCTTGAGAGCAGACATTTCCTTAGCTGACTTGTTCTGTTCCCGATGCTTCATAATGCCAGGCAACTTGGGTGATTTGACGACTGTCAGAGGAGTGTTGTTGATTTTGTCACCTCGTTTGATGGCTTCAAGGCGACGTTGAACTTCTTTCTCCTGAAAGTTAACAATGTTGAAAAAACTGTGCCACTTAAGTATCATTCACATGAAGCAAAAATTTAATGTCCATCAATGGGTGCCAACGGAAACTGGCGGGAACACAACTTTGCCTATATCATATGAGAAAGCGTGCTGTGTATGCGAGGAAAACTAATGGATACTGACAGACTAAGCTGCACTAATATAAGCATTTCATCCCTTTCACATGCACCATTATTGTTTTAAGGGATAGCGAAGGATTGAAAGCTGAGTGGTGCCATCATTGCACCATTGCATCATTGAGAGAGAGAGAGAGAGAGAGAGAGAGAGAGAGAGAGAGAGAGAGAGAGAGAGAGAGAGAGAGAGAGAGAGAGAGAGAGAGAGAGAGAGAGAGAGAGAGAGAGAGAGAGAGAGAGTATTATGGCTTACATCAATCACAAGAATGTCTACTGCAGAAACATCTGTATCACTTGACTCTTCTTGGAACACAACTCGCTTGCGGGTCATAGGTGTGGTGGGTGGAGTCTTCAAAATGCTACGAGCAGCAGACTCTGCACTCTGTAATCAGAACCAACGATGAAGATTTGTGAATAATTTGAAATAAGACATATATATTATACAATTTTAACTACTGCATAATTTTTAAATATTGAAATAAATGATGAAATTTTGTATGCTTGTCTTTTTACCTTCATTTTAGGTGTAACAGGTATGCCAGTGACAGGTGTTTGTTGATGTGGTTGGTATGCATGGGAGGAATCTGTTGATGCTGTTGAAGGTGCTTTAGGTGAGAGAGTGTTCACTTGACCCTTGAGTCCACGTAGTTCAGAGTCCTTCACTCGTAACCTTTTCTCCAACTGAGTAACCTTCTCCAATAAGCGCTGCTTCTTAGACTCCTACATAGGCAGAAAAAAAAAAAAAAAAAAGCTATATTACCTACATGTTACCTTAAAAATATTTATATTATTTTTAGAAAAATTCAATTGTTTGATGCAATTCAAAAACACTGCATATTTTTTAATGCTGAAATAAATTTCTATTTACAAATGTGTTAATTACTGCACAGCACAACTGCAATATATGTTGTATAATATGTATGTAGTTTAAATTTGTGTCTTATATTGAATATCATTACTATAATTACATCAACTGATACAATAACGTAACCTGATATGCATTTTTATGTATTATGATTGTAGGATGAAAGAAATGAATAAATATATTTTGAATTGAATTTTGAATTCTGCAATATTTCATGTTTTATTGCAATGGCATACTTACACTTTTCTCTGCAAGTATTTTTATTTTGCCTAAAGTGTCATCTAGCTGTTTCTCAGTCAGGGACAGCTTATTCTGTATATTAAGATTGTTTTCTTTCAGTTGCTTCACTTCTTCAATCAGGGAGTGATTTTTAACATCATTTTGCTGCATCAACTCTTCAGTATCTTGTTTGTATTTATCAAACAAACCAACAGCCTCCTGTATGCAAGAAAAAGAAAAATCAACAAAGCAAGTGATAGCTTATATTATGGCTAAATTAACAATATATATATATTAAAATTTTGAGAGTAAGTAGTGCTTAAGTAGTATGCCTACGGGTCCGCAGCATTTCAGTTTTCAGTACTACTGCAATCTCCGCGGGTGCAATTTTGGCACATCTGTAGTCTCCTCGCTCCTTTCGTTTGACACATCTTTATACAATTAGCCTGTACAGGTGTGCCATTAGTAAGCATGGCGGAGATTGCATATGTGCAAAAATTGCACCTGCGGAGATTGTAGAATATATACAAAAATGCCTTGTAGCCCTCGATGTATTAAAAATAGAAGCATCTACAAAATATTGAAATCATTGAACAATCAAGTGGATTCAAATTTATCACAAAAACCACAACACAAAAAAGAAATGGGGAAAAAAAAAAAAAAAAAAAAAAAAAACTTACCTGCAATTTTGTATCCGTCTTAGTTTCAATGGTCTGCTTATCACGAGCAGCACAAGCTGCTTCTGAGAGGGCATTGTTTTTCTCTGCTGATAGTTTAACCATTTCTTGAAGCAGAGTTTCCAGTCTGGATTCCAATTGCTGCTTATCTAAATTGGTTCTGGTAAGCAGAGTTTTAGTTTCACCGAGTTCCTCCTGAGTAGTTGCTAATAGAGTCTTGAGGCTTGTCAACTGGGCACCACTCTTCTCCAAGGCAGATGCACATGCAGTGCCTCGCTGTTGTTCCTGAGTTAGTGTAGCTTGGAGCTCACGAACCTCTTGTTCCAGTTTAGATGACTATAAAAATAAAAGTTGTAATGTAGCACTGCAAATCAAAAGCTTTCCATTTTTAACACTTACTGTGCCCTCTAGTTGACTAATGGACATAGTTAATTCTTGCACTCGATTTTGCAGCTCATTGTTTGTGATTTTCATACCATCTGCATCCTTTTGCTTTTCTTTCATTTCAGTCTCAGATATGTCAGTTAATGATTTCAGGCTTGAGCGTAGACTTTCAACTTCACCACTAAAATGAAAATTAGAAATTATTACACCTACATGAATAACACAGAATATACACTGTAAAATACATAACTAGGGGTATGTACTTACCACTTAGCTTCTAAATCCAATTTCAGTTGAGCAATATCTGTTGCCATCGTTGAGATCAAAACCTGAGCTTCAGCTAATTTAGTATCTAGTTCATCATTAGCTTTTTCAAGACATGATACTTGTTTATCTGAGATGACTCGTTCTTTCTCACACTTTTCAATCAGCTTCTCATTTTGCTGAATTGCAAGGTGAAGTTGCTGAAGTTCCTCTAATGCAATATTCAATTGTTCAGTCTCTCTATCTTTTTCTAGAGCAGTTTTCTCCAGGCTGATCTGTAATTGAGAGAATTCTGTTCGCAGCTGCTCAAAATCTTGGACCTGATCCTCCAGAGAAATTTTTTCTTTGCCTAAGTCTGCTAGTAAGGCTTTATTCTCAGCAATCTCCTAAAAAAATGGCCAAACAGTGAATCAACAAATTTTAGAAGACAATATTTTGAGACAATTCAGTTTATGATATATTACAATAATTAATAAATGCATGTCTTACTTGAGCTTTGACTTCTTTATCAGCGGTGAGTTCATCAATAAGCATCTGTTTCTTCTGACCATCATTGAGGGCTTCCTCCTGACCCTTGAGGGCATCATGAAACTTGGCAAGAACTTCATCACCATCAATTTTCAGTGTCTCCACCCTGATTAAGAGTTTACACCAATTAATAAATTTATTGACCAAAGATATCATGCATAACACAGATTTTGTCGAGACACAAAGACAACAACAATTAGGCAATGTTCAATAACAAATAATTGATCAAAGATGTACTGCTGTGTTTAGTTTTGTACATATTAATGCTGGGAAAAAAATACAAAACAGTATATTTTTCTCTCTTACCTTCCTTTTTCTTCAGTCAGTGACTGCTGCATCAGGCAAAGTTCTTGCTTTAGCTGCTGCTTCTCCAAATTTAAAGTACTCTCAACTTCCTGCAGCCTGTTCTTCACCTAAAAAGGAGCATCATAATTTTGTATTTAATTTATATATTTTCATTACAATGACAACTTACACTTTCAAGCTGTTCACGATAAACTTCCTTTTCCTTGCTGAGATGCTGGATGACAACCTCACTCTTAGCTAGTTGTGCTCCCAAAGTCTCTGCTCTCTCTTTCTCAGCCTGGAGAACTTTGCTCAAAGCTTCCAGACGCTGTTCCATTGCTGCCTTCAGAGCCTTGGCATCATTGTAGTTCTTGATACGACCTTGACGTTCCTCTTCCACTAAAAGATAATATTATAAATAATAATCTCTTTGGATATTTTTTCTTCTAAATAATGGCATTAGAGCACACACAAATCGTAAAACAGGATACAAATCATTTATTTTAACTCACCCATAGCCTTCAGTTTTTCAACATTAGTGTTGTGCTGTTCATTTAAAGTGATAAATTTCTGAGAGAGTTCATCAATATCTTTCATTTGATCATCATAAACACCTTTCAACATCTCCTTCTCATCAATGCAACGTTGCAAGGTGACTGTCAGTTGAGAGCAATAAGTCTGCAGAATGGTACAAATCTCTCGGGTATTCTCAATCCTGAAACAAAATTATATAAAACATTGCTTAGCATACATTGAAAATACAGTACAATAGAAAACTGCAAGTAACATCAATTAAGCTATTTTTAACATTTGAATTACAGTTACACACACAGTTCATAAGTGTTACAAATAAAAGCATTACATAACATTGCCAAAATACATAAAATATGTAATAATAATCATCAAGTTTAAGAAATTTAAAACTCATCTTTAATGTGCTGTGTATACAAAACTGAATGCAATATTG
This sequence comes from Ecdyonurus torrentis, assembly GCA_949318235.1. Taxonomy (NCBI): domain Eukaryota; kingdom Metazoa; phylum Arthropoda; class Insecta; order Ephemeroptera; family Heptageniidae; genus Ecdyonurus; species Ecdyonurus torrentis. The sequence goes on along the minus strand of OX439131.1, from coordinate 40,125,195 downwards.
GCATTTTACTAGTCTTATTATTATTTCCTTTAATGAATAATATTAAAACAATAGGATAGCCCTTGCTCCCATTAACTATATCAAAATTAAATAATTTCATTTGCATTAAATTATATTTCAATACACGTTCAGTGCTCTAATTTCTTTCCCCCTATTTTGATCCTAATGTTTTACGATCATGAACCGCAATGTTTTTTTTTTTCACATATATTTATTTTTACATACCGAAGTAACCATCCCATAATTTCAGATTCAAAATACATTTTAATGTCTTGAATATGCAGTAAGATTTTTCGTAAAATACCAATATCAGTTGCATCCGATTTGTTGCTAGCATTTGGACATCTATTGAAATCAATACAAGAAATTAAGAGTAGAAATATCTTATTATTAAGAAGAAAAAAAATTTTAACTTTGTAATAGAGTAGATTGGAAAAAAAAAAAAAAAAAAAAAAAAAAAGCTCTAAAAACATCTAGACAGTTTTGAGCTGTTACTGATAGTGATGCCTTGCATTTGAAAGAAAACATTCTAACCCGGTCAAAAATTAAATAGGTATTAAGCCTTTGCAACTTGTAAAGCAATGAGTATATAATATGCCATGTGAGAACCTTTTCTCGCTCACACATGCAAGGAACCTGTCAGTAACAGAGATAAATCTCCCATCCATTTTTTTCTTCATTTCTCTCTCTCTCTCTCTCTTCCAAATCTATTTGTGCACGCGATTGTGATAATATATTTTACCATTTAAATCCAGCGTTTTTTTTTTTTTTTTTTTTCATAACAAGAGCATTTGAAATTTAGCCCCAGTGTTTGATTGGTAATATATATCTCAATCATGTGTACAGTATAGTTATGTTTTTCTTTAAAAATCTTTTTATGAGTAGGTTGATAATTACCGCAACAAAAAGTCATGTGCATTGAAAAGTCAACCCATATTATAATCAACGTTTACTTGTAGCCGTATATATTGCCGTTTATTGCATGTATTTTATTTGTACCCATTCATATTTTATGTAGTTTTAGCCATGGATATATATACAGGATAGGAAGCTCTTGTTGAAAAAGCGTTCCCTTAATGATGTACTTCCAATTTTGGCCACCACGATGTTTGTTGTTGTGGCGCTAGTGTAGGAGGGAAAATTTGACACCTTTGAACGAGTAACCCTTAAATATGGAGGGTGAGGGTCAATTATTTTTATTAATTTCTTCGTTTTAAAATAAAAATTACACGATTTCTCAACGTGGGACTTTTTTTCATTAAATTTTGAAACTTTTGCGCGTAATTAAATTTCGTTCTTCATACTTCACGGCAATATTTTAGGCGCGATTTGAACATGTGTTTCGTTATTTTTGTCATCAACATCGCCGAGTTTTGCTGAAGTTTTTTCTTACCTGGAAGGTAAAAAAAACCTGTAAATCATTCCAAAATACATTTAGTATCTTTATTAAATGATATGTGTCTTTATTTTAGCAAAAGAAGATGCCGAGAGCCGGAGAAACGACGAGAAAATAGCGACTAAAATTTGCACTCTGGAACAGTAAAATCGCCGGTCCATGTTGACGAACCCAAATCCATCTGTTTTATGCATATTTCACACGATAATTCACAACCATTACACTAAAAGGTAATTTAAATATACAATTATTGATGTGATATACATAATTCACTAGATTAGCGTCTCAAAAATGTTAAAATTTATATTTATTTGAACGGCATTTTGCTTGCTGCCATTATTATAGGCTTCATGAGTGCCCGACAAAATCATCAATTTTTGTTGCATTTTGCAATAAAAATACGATACTAAAGTAATATTTGATGCACCAAAATGTTTGCGCAGATATCTGAGATAATTTTAATTATGTAGATGTACCTATTACTCTATAAAATCTGTACTTAACTTTGCATAATCTTTGATTACAGGTCGCGCTGCACTCGACGTAATGATGATTTTATGATAAAGAGGACACAATTTGGCATTTAAATCTGTACAATTAAACTTTGTTTTTGTCAATTAAATCTATTGTATCGCTTTAAAATTAATAAAAGACTGTTTACATCTCTTTTAGCACTAAAATTTATTTCGTAATATTTTGTAAAAATGAAAAAGAACAAAAAAAAAAAAAAAAAAAAAAATCAGCTCAAGTCGTATTGCAGCATAAACATTTCACAGCGACCTGTAATCAAAGATTATGCAAAGTTAAGTACAGATTTTATAGAGTAATAGGTACATCTACATAATTAAAATTATCTCAGATATCTGCGCAAACATTTTGGTGCATCAAATATTACTTTAGTATCGTATTTTTATTGCAAAATGCAACAAAAATTGATGATTTTGTCGGGCACTCATGAAGCCTATAATAATGGCAGCAAGCAAAATGCCGTTCAAATAAATATAAATTTTAACATTTTTGAGACGCTAATCTAGTGAATTATGTATATCACATCAATAATTGTATATTTAAATTACCTTTTAGTGTAATGGTTGTGAATTATCGTGTGAAATATGCATAAAACAGATGGATTTGGGTTCGTCAACATGGACCGGCGATTTTACTGTTCCAGAGTGCAAATTTTAGTCGCTATTTTCTCGTCGTTTCTCCAGCTCTCGGCATCTTCTTTTGCTAAAATAAAGACACATATCATTTAATAAAGATACAAAATGTATTTTGGAATGATTTACAGGTTTTTTTTACCTTCCAGATAAGAAAAAACTTCAGCAAAACTCGGCGATGTTGATGACAAAAATAACGAAACACATGTTCAAATCGCGCCTAAAATATTACCGTGAAGTATGAAGAACGAAATTTAATTACGCGCAAAAGTTTCAAAATTTAATGAAAAAAAGTCCCACGTTGAGAAATCGTGTAATTTTTATTTTAAAACGAAGAAATTAATAAAAATAATTGACCCTCACCCTCCATATTTAAGGGTTACTCGTTCAAAGGTGTCAAATTTTCCCTCCTACACTAGCGCCACAACAACAAACATCGTGGTGGCCAAAATTGGAAGTACATCATTAAGGGAACGCTTTTGATATAGGACATTAACACAGAAGCTCAGGAGCCTGGTTTTAGCAGTGTTTGCAGCAATTGTAGTCCCCCCCCCCCCCTCCCCTCAAGTTTAAACCGGACTGGTTTTATTACAGTTTTAGCCGGCTTGAACTACTCTTGATAAAAAGATGAGAATAAGTCAGAACTGGATGGCAATCATGAAATAAATGCATTTGATACAGTTGATACATATAGTTGGTACTGTATTTATTAATGATATATCTATATACATATATTTTTTTTATTATTATTTTATAACTTTTAAATTCAGACCTATTACGCATATTACGTTCATTCTAGTGAATTGTGCCCTTTCACCTTAACTATTATGAATAGATAACAGTATATTTATATACTGTAGTTCTATAAACTACACACAACTCTTGAGCCAGCTCCGAAATTTTTCCTTTGTTATAAACATCTGGAGGGGTGTTTCGTAAGCTCTCGTTTCACTTCTCGGTCATTACCGAATTCATTGTTGGACCTTATAGATCTCGATACCGAGAAGTGAAACAAGAGCTTACGGAACAGCCCCCCAGATCATGATGTCATTACCTAAAGTATACTAGAATTTCCCAAGTATTTCAGCCCCATATTTTTTCATTGTTGAGAGGTCACGATTGCCATTTAAAATGCATATTATTTGAGTGAGGTTTTCAACAATATAGAAATAATTTGGTCAGAATAGTACTTGGTATATATAGAGACTTTATCATTACCTGTTTCCTACGTACTACGTTTATATATAGTTGATCATGGTTATTTCTTTCTTTAGAACTTTAGACCTGATAAGAATGAACTAAACTTTACAAAAAAAAAATCCATGCTCAACATGCGACTCACTTTTATCAGCTCAAAAAACAAAATCAACCAATGAATGTGTCTAATTTTTTTGTGTCCATAATCATATTATTAATGAGATTCACTAAATCTGAAATCACTATATTTTACTTTACAGAACACTAACATACATACATGTTACATGTATCATACATAACTTACTTTCCCTTCAACTCTCCACGATTCAAAAGTTCAGTTTGCAGACGTTGAGAAAGTTTCTCACACTGAAGTTGTTGATTCAGCATATTATTATGCTGCCTTTGTATTGTGGATTCAAACTCCTTCAATCTTTCATCACGTTTTTTGAGTTCCATCTCTGTATTCATTTTCCATTTGAGGATACGTTCAGCTTGGGCATTCAGTTTTGTTGTTAAAACAGCCACCTGTTTTCCTTGAGTTTGATGTTTAGATCCTTGGTTTTGTGCAGCCATATTTTGACGCGATTCTTGCTGCATTTTGGCTTGAATTTTTCTGATATTTATATATTAACAACAGGTTCTGCAACAGGAAGACAAATTCAAACGTAATATTAAAACCATGTGTATAGGTACCAAAATAAGAATCGGATAATAACGTATAGCGATACCGCGCGGTGTGCGTGCAGGCAAAAAATTTGGAACTGTAAATAAAAGCTCAAAAAAAGGACATGCAAAGAAATTCAATATGTAATCATTTTTACTGCATACGTTATACATACATATTTCATGTATGTATAACCTTCATAACAAAGATATTCATATTAACTTATATGCATATGGTGAAAGTACAACTGTGTATGCTTAACAAATAACTATAAACTTAATTTTATGAGTCCACCCCATATTACGGGTTCTCTTTCCGACGAATATGGGGATGCACGGGGAGTTGAAAGATGACAACAAAACTCTACGAAAAATAAGTTTTTCTTTTTTTGATTAATAACTTTACGATACCTAGAAACAAATAAACTGTACAATAGATACAAACCACCGTTGCAATTGATGTTAAATACAATTTAATGAGTGAATTTCAGCAACAGGCTTCCGTCCATGCCAGATTCAAACAAAACGCTGAAGCGGCTGGAGATAAAAACAAAACAGCAACGCAAATATTTTAGCACCAAAAATTTAAAAATGCAGCCGGGAGCCGCATCGTCCGCATCGTCACGTCCCTCGTCCGACTCGTCTCTTGACCAGCACCTGCACCTCTGTCATATTGTACTGTACTGAGTATACGGAGCGCAAAATAGCTCAGAGAGGCAAGGGCAAAATAAATAAATAGTAGTTGACATACGTTCAGAGATAACAGAGATAATAAATATTATGTTAATAAAATTTAATAATCGTCTTTTATTAAAAAAAAATATATATATATATATCGACAAAAAATACATTTGAAATTTATACGTACGATAAAAGATAAAATATACTAACGCACATGAAAAATGTATATTATGTATCATTATGTTTATTTTGTACCATATTAAGAGTGCAATTTTGCAATATCTTATATGGATCGTTACATAGTTACATAGAGTTATTAGTTATTATAGAATCTCTCTGGATCGTTACACACTACACAATATAATATTATAAATAATAATAATCGGTATATACATATTATATACCGTACCGTTATTTACATATGTTACCGATTGATTACCCGATGAGCATACTTCGCAGAATATCCTTAGTCTTTTATCATATATAGCCGATACCCACCCACTGCATGATATACCAATGACTCACACCTTTAGTACTGTACACTACACCACTTTTAGTTCCGTTTCCATGTAATGGCATAAAATTAATATAATTAATTTATAGCTTAAAATCATAATAAATACAACTGCTTCTTGAAAGAGAGTACTTTAATTTATTTTTATAATGAAATATAATGAAATCTATCATCTTTATTTAATATTATATTATTATTTATTTTATTTAACAACTAAAACATATTTAAACAACTCAAACATATATTATGTTATCTTAGTTGTTTCATTATTTTTTCAAATGCAATCGACCTTTTTTATTATTATTTTTTTAATTCTCACAGAATAAAAAATTGTTTATAGCTGCATTAAAAAAATAATGATATGATGTAGGCCTAAATATAAAATTTAAAATAATAAACTATATGAGTTGGGGTTAAAAATCGCCATTTCCTATAAGGAGTTATATAAAATTATTACAAGATCGCAATCGTTATATAAATTATTACTACATGATGTCCTTCTTTTGCAGTGTCATATCTTAATGCAAATTTTTGTATTTATTATAGTTTATAGATTTCTTGAGTTTAAGTTCCGCACAAATATTGCAAACCGACCATATATCAACTAGTGTTATTTTTTTTTTTCGTATCATTATTTGTTATTTGACCTTCACCCTTCACAATATCAGCTCTTCCATAGTTCCGTCCATCCAAGATACGATATAACAGATATTATTTTAACATTTTTAACGCATCATCGCTCCTTCCTTTTAGGGCTTGCTCACATACGAAGCCAATAATTGCATATTATATCTGTGATTTTTTTTGCATAAAAATTGAATGGTTTTACATGACAATGTAATATTTTCAATGTGCAATAAAATCATTGCATGCAAATTTTATACTTTTTAATATAAATTACATGCAATCAAATTTATTCAAATTTACTGTACAATAAAAATATAATAATATATAATAATTAATATATACTATAGTTATTGCACCGTGTAACCAAGTGTATTTTTTCTTCGTCTTCTTAGCATTTTTACTATAAAAAGTGGAAATTTTTTCTAACAAGTGCATGCTTATGAAAATATTATGTATATGATTTTTTTTTTTTAAAGAGAACACTACAATTATTTTCTTTATTTGTTTACTTTTACAATTACTCTTATTTAAAGTATTAAACGATTTACGGTACTACCAAAAGGAAAAGGCGTATTAAATAAATACTTCTTTAAGATGCCTTATCCTTATGGTATAGTATACGTAAATTTGTTTTCAAATTATAATTACATAATAATTTATAAGTATATCAGCATTTAAAATAATAATTTATTCAAAATATCTGCATTATATTTTATTATTTATGTATTTTGTTATTGATATTAAAAGAAATAATTTAGGGACGAGAGAAAGAAGGATGAAGGGAGGATAAAGAATAAAGAAACACTTTGAGATAGGGAGAGTAAGATTTTGTTTAGTGTTATTATGAGAGACAAATTAAGTTGTCATGTCGCGTAATATATTTATTTGTATTACACACCCCGCGGAGATGGAAATGATATTTCCTCTCTTCCTTATATCAAAATGGCACCTTCTCTCGTCATATACATATATAGTAAGATTAGTAAGCATTGTTTCCTTTATTATTATATAATAACGTTTGTTTGTTTCAAACTTGATTCATGTTGCACTTAATACCGTAGCTCTTCCATATAACAACTGTTTTATTCAATTTTCATTGTAGGTATACCTATATAATAATGAAAACTCACATTAGAGATATATATGATAATAGTTTTACTACCTTTATCATTGAATTATAATTTTGAAAATGCTAAATAATGTATTATGCATTATAGAGGAACTGCAAACGGGAGTTCACATTATGAAATTAGTAAAATGAAATTTTTATACTTAAAAAAAAAAAAAAAAAAAAAAAAAAATCAACATACAGTATTTTGTGCTGTTAAATTTTTATGCCAATATAGTTTTTAACTCTAAGTTTATAAAGTGTATATTAAATGAGTTTTATAATTTAAAAAATATTTCTTCAATTTTTAATTAAAGGATAAGCATATCTATATATTAAAAAATAAAAAGAGACAAAATAAAATTTGTAATCAATAATCAAGTGATTATTTTATTTGTTATTTAAGTTATAAGTTAATATCAGTTTCTACTATTAATTACAATATATATATATATATATATATATATATATATATATATATATATATATATATATATATATAAAATTAGAACGTTTTTAAATAGTAGCTTTCAGCAAGTTTTTATGCAAGTAGCACACACACGAAAACAAAAATTTAAAACTTTAGTTAAGAACATAAAGACCAAAATAAAAAATAAACGTAAACGGAAAGAGGAAAAGAAAACACGCTTTCGGAGAAAGTTTGAAGTTGCAATCGCGTCGCCTAAACGAGCTCTTCTTAGCTACGAGTGGAGACGTAATCAAGTTTTGTAGCGAGACAATGGACCATCGTCTTGTGGGGAAAATGTTTCGCATCAGCTGCCTTGTTGTTGGAAAAAAAAAAATCTTTCTCTATTCTGGGATAATCCTCACTTTTCCACCGAAAAATAGCAGTTGAAACCTTTTTCTTTTCTTTATCCGCATTCAAATGTAACACCAATTTTGAAACTTGATAGCCTGCCTACTCGTTATATGATGTTCCATTATGGTGCTCTAGTCACGTTCCAATTAGGCTGCACAATTTTTTTTTTTTTTTTTTTTTTTTTTTACTTAAAAACTTATTGTTTTATCTTCCTTGATTTTTTTTTTTTTTTTTTTTTTTATGATATGAGAATTATTCTGCAATTTTCCTAATTCATTCCTAATTTGTAATTCAATAAAATGAATAATAAACATAAAAAAAAGAGGAGAACAAATTCATGTAACAACATCAGCAACAAAATCGCAAATAAATATTCCAATGACAAACATGACACAAATATCAATTTTTATTTATTAACAGAGCATGAGTGGCACATATATTATATAACTATGTTAAAAATTAGCTAGTTTCATTGGTTGAATACGTGTTTTAATTTCCATTAGAATATTAAGTATAAGAACAACAAAATGTCAAATTTTTTATTATTTTTTTTATTGATGGAACAAATCTTAGAAGCCGTGGCCTGGTAAATTCTACATATCAAAAACAAAAAAATATACATAAATAACAAGAAAAAAAAGGGGAAAAGAAAAGAAAAGGAAAAGAAAGAAGAAGAAGAAGAAAAATCAATCATCCGGAAGTGAGCTACAAATCACTTTTGTGCTGCAATCACCGTTTTACCGCCGCGATCCAATCACCCGTATGTCTCTCACTCTCACTTCGGACTTTTGCTTGAGGCCATGCGGGCTCTCTTCGCTCTACTCTCTCTTTTCTCGGTTATAAAGTAAACTCCATCTCTCGTTCACTTCTACCAATGAACAACTACATAATACTTTATAGAACAAAATTTTCTTCCTTCTTTTTCCAAGACGACGAAGACACTCTCTCTATGATATGCTTTTTCTCTCTCTAATCGTCATTCCACCAACAGCCAATGATAAGTAATATTTGCCTTTTTGATACATTGTTCAAAAATTGCTCTTTATGAATAGTAATGTTCCAGTCTAAATATTTTTGAAAGCTCTATAAAAATGTTATTAAGAGTTTAAAAGGAAGGACAAAATATGCAGGCTTCTAGATTTATATTAGGGCTTTTAAAAAAAAAGTAGTTGTGGAGACTCAAAGTAAAAAGCAACGTGAGAAAAAGTTAAATCCCTAAAAAAAGCAACAAAAACGTTCCTAATAAAAATCACTTTAATCTTTATGTTGTTACGACAAAATCAGGTAAACATAAAAAACAAAATAGCTCTTCTATATGCGAAAAAAGCTCTTAATGTTGTGATAAAATAATAAACATTGATAAAAAATATTCCTATACACACTGGAATAACGCTATTTTTTTAGTGCATATAAATCTAAAACATTGTTTTTTATAGTAGCTTTAGGTGGAAAAGGTGGATACATTTTTCTTGGTTAGATGATGGAAGAAGAGCAGAGAAAGAGGCTTCTTATAGCTCAGGGGATTGTAGAGTAGTGAAGCCGAGCAATCCCCATCAGCCCTAGATAGAACTTACTCTCATCCCCTGGTAGACTAGCACCCTTCTCTACTCAGCTAGTAGGTTGGATGTGCTCCCGGCCTCTCTCTCTCTCTCTCTCTCTCGTTCTCTCTTTCTCTCTCGCGCGTTACCGCGTTGTTGCTGATGTTGGGCGTTGGGGGTAGGGGTTGGGGGGTATAGAATATAGGGGCGAGGTGAGGTAGTCTCTAGAGAGGCTTACACTAAAGGCTCACGTCTCTTTCAAACCAACATTTGAATTTAATTTCCATTTTAAGTCGGCTTCAAGCAAGCTATATACGTTAAAATACATACTATATCTATGTATGTAGTACGTAATATGTAAAGAGAGAAAAAGCAACAAGCTATATCTCACACCTGTAGTCACCTATCTCTCATGCGTTTATCTTAACTCCTTTCTCTCTCTCTCTCTCTCTCTCTCTCTCTCTCTCACATAAATGTATACAACATTTATACATACGGTATAATATATAGACTCTTATCTCTCTTGAAGTTAGTCGAAGGTACTTTGTAATGTCAAATATTCGTATATGTGTATAGTGCCTCTTACTGTTTTTGTACGTATGTATGTATGTACACCTGAAGCAATATTACGCTCATTCACATAAGTTTTCCTTTTGTAAAACGACTTGTTAAAAGCTTTTTGTACAAATATGTTATTATTTCAGAATATTTTAATAATATTTATATTATATAAATAAATACTACACAGTTAAATACAGTAATAAAATAGGTGAATTGAATAAAGTATTATAACTAAATGAATAGGGAAGCCTGCAACACCATGACTGGTATACTGATTTTTACCCTACACATTGTACAAAGAATTTAAAATGTGAAAATTTATAATTAGCTTAATAACAAAAATTGATTAAAGTACACTCGAAATATAAATTTTTACAATTATATACATCATAACATTTTTTTCTTCTTAATATTGATAAATACTTTAAAAAGTATTTTCAAACACGAAAATAATATTCCAGACCTTAAATAGTAAATTACGAAGTTAAATTTGCGTGTGCTGTGAAAACTTGAAATGACAATTTTACATCATATTAGAATCACAAGAGAAAGAGCAGAAAAAAAAAGTGGAAGTTCCATCACATCAATGAATAGCACAGGCGGAAATGACGTGCTCATTGTTCGATTGAGCGAACTAATTGAGATAAACTCAACTATAATTAGATTTTTTTTTTTTAAATGACTTTTTTTATTATCACAGTCAAATTTTATATTAAAAATGTATTATAAAAATAATTCATAATGAAAGATTTAGTTTTGATGAATTAAATTTAATATAGAAGCTATGGAATTTACTGATTGGTTATAAGAATTTTGTGTAAGTTTCCCTGTTTTTAGTTTAGGTTGAATTAAATGTTAATATTTTAAGTAAAACTCGGTTGAACATTTTTTTTTTCAAATAAAGATATATTTAACGTAGATTAAAGATCAAAGCAGCAATTGTTTTAAATAAGCTTTTAATTCAGATTTAAAAAATTATTATTGGAACAAATTGAAGTGTCACATATAGGGTGTATGCGGATGACGTCATATTTATTGCGCTTGGAGGCCATACTGGAGTAGTGAATAACATTGCTCAGCATAGAAAAAACTTCTTTTAAGTAAATTTTCTTTGGGAAATCGGTTAATTTTTGGTTATTATATTTTTCTCACATACTTGAGATACTAATTCAACATATTTACAACATTAATGCTCTCAAAAATATTGCATAGTGTTTTTAAACTGGCAAAATGATTTTTTGTCCTATGTCACCCATGTTATTGAGTTATCCAACATGGCGTCGACTTTAACATGAATGCATAGACCCTATAAAGGTATTGATGGCATTAATATTTGTTTGAAATGTTATGTAGCTGTGTTATCATACAGTTGATAGAGAGGTGAAAATAATATTATTCACCTATTATATATTTAAACAATATGCATTTTATCTAAACTCAATCATATATAAGTTATAGTTGTAGTTGTAGTTGTAAATTTAAACAGAAAAATCAAGCTACATTTTTTTTAAAGTGATTGTAACAAAAAATAATTAATTATTTATTTACTCTACGTATACCAAAACACAAATATGCAGTTTAGTTTTTATGATCTACTGTGCCGTGTATGGTTGTGATTGGTTGACGTTTTTTTTAAAATTATGTAATTTTTTATAGGTTAAAGTAAATATAATTGGTTTAACATCACATCAGTATTATATTATATATATATATATATATATATATATATATATATATATATATATATATATATATATATATATATATAAAACTATTTTTCATAAATTTAATTAACCTAACAAGAGAAAACTCTTTTTCACTCCATTCATATTAAATTAAAAAAAGTATATAAGCAAGAGCGTTTAACGTACGAACCATTTTAAATGAAGTCAAACAAAGGCTGGCATATATGCGTTAAGGATCAGATTACTTAAACTAATTGAAAGAGTGATTACGTCCATTCCAATTTTTCGTCTCTCTCTCTCCTCTCAAAACTCAATCTCTGAACTCTGATCGTGAAATTTAAAAATAAAAAATATATTAACTCGTATCTTCATTTTTACGTTTCCATGAAATCGCTGTCAAATTTCTATGATATTAACGTTTTAATTATAAAACATTAATTTTAATTAAATTTAGGTGGGAAATATGAAAAGAAAATGTTAGCAACTAAACTTTTTAACTCAAAAAAGTAATTGAACATTAAATGATATTGGAAAAAGAGAGAGAGGGAAAAAACATATGAAATACAATGGAATATTCACATTATTGATAAAAGCTTTTATCCACTTTTATCTGATCTTAACGTCGAGTTTTTCTGGTTTCGATTTCTTGTTGTATTTGGTTGCTGAGAGTTTTTTTTTTTTTTTCATGTTATTATTTCCTTTCTTTTTCTATTTGATATTTCAAATATTGACTTTATAAAACATGATTGTAAACAAGAATATTTTGCATCATTTGACATGAAAAATGTTTGTGTATTTTGATATTAAATTCGTGGTTAACTAAGCGTATTATTGGTTTTGTTATTTAAAATAGTTCCTATATATGACATTATCTTTTACAACGATGTATTCAATGCTTTATTTTTACATATTTTTATTGCAATATGGTAAGAGCGGAGAGGGAGCCCCTGCTAAGATATTACTATAGGCAACCAGTTGCTCATTTATACTTAACATGCTGCGTTTCTTCAGGCGCTCTTTAAAAATGGCGTCCGTTTTAATCTTTGTAAGAAGTTTTTATTATTAATGTTTATCTATTCTACTGGGTCCCGCATTAAAGAGGACTTTTTATGGGTGGAAAATGTATTAGCCTATAGGCTAGCATCACAAGGAAAATAGGACCTGTCTAAAGATGTTTGAGGAGTAGTTTTAAGATCGGATATAAATGAATAAGAAGGCATCTAGCTGTTATCACTTAATTAATTTTGGTATTGTCCAGTCATGTGACAGGGAGTAATGTTTTATTGTGACTTTTCTGTTTGTCACAACCATAGCTCATAAAAACATACCCATGAAAGTTTCTATCGCCGCAAAGCATAATGTGACGAAGGTAAACGTTAAATTCTAAATTTTTGGTTGTTGGTGATATTTTTTTTTTTTTTTTTTTTTTTTTTTTTTAGAAATTGTAAATATTGACTAGAACAACGCTTGCTGTAACAACCAATTTTTCTATGAACTGCCTGGGTCAATAAAATAAAAGTTCTTATTTCTTACAGTATCGGATCTGGCAAATATAATTTCGTAATTAACTGTATAATTTTACTCTGCAGAGCAAAAAAATTGCATGTGTATTTCATTTTTTATAGTTGAATTTGTCATAAAGATACACAATTATAATTTTTATAAGATTATAATTAATAACACAAACAATTTTGTATCGTTTGTTATTTTGTAAAAGAATATGAAATTATTGCAAAGTTAAAAAAAAAAAAAAAAAAAGTTTTCATTGAAAGTGCAGAAAAATGTCAAATTTCATTTTAATGCATCACGTTGTGACTATAAAAAATTGTGACCTGGTGACATCCAATCAGTGACTTTATCGTGCACTTCAATGTTTGCTTTTAAGCACTCAACTCTCGTGACCTCTTGTGAACCCAGACTCGTCAAACTCTAAATACAACTCAATCAATAGTGACGTGCATTCTCTTTACGTCGAAGTGAATTAATTTTCAAAGTTATTTATTATTACGTCAAAACAATAATATTTTCTAACTTTTAAAATCAAGCAATTTAATAATTAATATTAAATATTACATTCCTATAGTTACTTGTATCAAAATATAAGCTATATTTTATTTAAAGCCATAGACCACATAAAACAACATGATGTGCTTTTTAATGAATAAACACGAAATGGGATCTTCAAAACTGATGACAATTTTTACCAGAATATTTATGTAGCCCCACGAGAGAGCGCGAAAATACTGTAAAGTATGCAATTTTTGTGAAATTTCATGTTTATGACGTCAGAAACATGCAAAAATTAGTATGAAAATATTGTGCGGGTTGCATAAATTAAATTTTCTTATCACTGCTACGGGGCTACTGTTGGGTTTTGAGACAAAATAATGTTATTTATGTAAATCCCAACAAGTGTTTTGTGATATAAATGCTTATGTTTTTCTCTGGTCTATTCCTTTAAGTATAATATTACAGTTTTGTAGTTTCTTTTTATTTACTCATAGTGAATTACAGTGCAAAAGAGCTTTACAATACAGTCTTACCTGCTTTGTATTACAAAATAAATTATTTATCATTTTGAACATAGAAAATAATAACATTTTCCACTGTATTATTACTTTAATATCTGATAGTAAACTAAATATTATGTAATAAAAAAAAAATTTACAATAAAAAAAAATTCCTTTACTCCACTTCCGGTTTTGTACCAATTAAAATTATTTCACATGTTTTTCTACGCCATCCATGAAGTAATATATATATATTTTTGAAAAATGACATTAATAAATATCAAAATGAGGAAGTATGGATGATGAAATTTACACGTACTCAAATGAGAATGATTGTTTATATATCAATGGAAAATCAAAATCAATCAAATTTACAATAAAAAAATAGAGTTACGCTGAAAAATTAAAAGTTTAATTTTACAAAAACTACTGCCATAAATGTATGCCAATAATAGTAAAATAGTGCAATAAAAATTAAGAAAAAATTACAATAATAATAATAAATAAAATAAGTATGATATTTTTTGAGTAATTACAAGACATCAAATCATAGTTTTGAAAATTGAGATTATCCATAAAAATTACTGGCAAATGAAAAGATAATTATATTTTTAACTTAAATATTTTTAAAAAGTCTACGAAAATTTAATGTAAAGTAACAGTTGTACGAAATGTCATTATTTTAGGTTTTTAAAATGAAAATAATTTAAATACAAGCCATTTTCTTAAATAAGATTATTTAACCACTCAGCAGTATATTTTAGTATTTATTTTTTTAAAAAGCTTGCAATCCCTCGTCTTCCATTCATTACTTGACTTAATTAGTTGGCGTGGAGAGAGAGAGAGAGAGAGAGGCTTGTGACAACTGGAATTTTGTCACTCTGACTTTTTGTACAAACAACGCTTTCCCATTTTTGTTTTACAGAAATGTATGTTGACATTTTTTTTCTCTTCCCGCATAAAAAAAAATATATATATAATTGAAAACTGGAGAATTTTATGTATAGTAAAATAAATTACATACTTTATTTGCTAAACAAACTTTGACTGCCAGACTTAACTTTTAACAAAATAATAATATGATGATTTTAATTTTAACTGCAATATTGTATTCGTAATTTAACAAATTATTTTCTTTTGAATGTTATAAATTGAGCTAAATTATATATATATATATATATATATATATATATATATATATATATATATATATATATATATATATATATATATATATTATTTTAAGTGTATAATATTCATCATAAAATATAATATTGTAAATTATATAAATTAGCTCTCTGTCACTTGATGATTGCGAAAATATGGGTAAAGAGGATTTTCTCTGCTTGAGATGGATAACAATGCAAAATACAACAATAATGATTACTCAACGAACCATAGCATGGTGTTTGTGAATGCTTATTCTCTCTCTCTCTCTCTCTCTCTCTCTAGTTTATTTTTTACCCAACACTCATTTTGAATGTAGATTTTGTGTTGTTACAAATACTCATATATATATATACATATATATATAAAACACAAACGCACATAACTATTCACACAGTAATAAACACGAGTCTGCCTGTTACTGATATAGACCACTCGCTTCGTCAAAACAAAAGGACCAAACTGTCTTTCTAGTAAAAAAAAATATATAAATATAAAAAAATATATGTATATATTGCAAAAAAAAAAAATGTGTTGACACATACAAAACCAATATGAAGTAACAATCATATATGTATACAGATTTTTTTTAAAGAGAGAAGCAAAAGAGAGCTTATAGAATACAACCTCTTTGATAAATATATATTTATATAAAAATATATATTTTATATACATGACTGCTGATCCATAAATTAATATAGTCTCTGTAGTAGTGAAATATCATTCACAAAACCACACACATGAGAAATAATATAATAAAAAAATCTTATAATTATTAATAATACTCTTTCAAATTTATATAATATTAAAAAAAAATAATAATAATAAGCCTTGATTAAAATCATTTTTCTATAAAGTAATAATTTTTTTTTGGTGTATATGATTTTAAGTAATATTTAATAATAATAAAATATAAAAAAAAAATACATGGCCACAGTAAGATTGCAATCATATATTTATGTGACGGAAGCATCATTTTATATTTTATTATTATAAATTGTAAAAGCGGAAGTACGAACGACACATCAGGAAGTTGATATTATTTTTTTTATTAGGTAATACAAATATGGGTGGTTGGTTATAATGTTTGACAATGTGGAGGGGCGTGTTAACATTTTTTTTTCTGCGTGAACTTACTCCACTGAAAGAGGAATTTAGGTACATGAGGTTATATTACGTTCTATTTAGTATACGATCATAACCCTTGTCGTATACTGGATTTTATTTTAAAAAGTAAAAATTTATGCTATAGAATAGATGGCAAATATAATTATTTTGTAAAATGCACCTAAAATTCTCAGTTATTAGTAATTCTGAGTGTATGTTTATATATACATGTTCATGAAGATGCAAAAACCACACCACCAAATTCTAAACAATATCCATTACGTTGTTGCAATAAGATAGAATACGGTAATTTAAATAATATATATTGGTTTCTGCAGAGTAAAATAATTAAAATTTATTAATATTATATCTTGGAAATGTATACTAAAATAAATTATTGAATCCTCAATTAAGTAATTCCATAACCAATTAAATTGAAGTATATGTTATGATTTTTCAAAATTCTTAGCATTATACTTTGAACGAAACACATTGTCTTTTTTTTATTTCACTCTTTCTATAAAATGACAAAAATAGTAGAAGGAGGGGTATATTACAGGATTTGGTCATGAACTAATAGATAAATCTCTTAAAATTTTGAACCACTCATGTATTTTATTGCGTTGTATTTCCTATGTAGATATACAGGATGTTTAAAAATCATTAATTGTCGTTGATGAGTGTTAAAAATGTTAATGAAATAAAATCTATAGCTATAATGAAACACACTTATACTGTGAATGACCCTCAAATATATAATATATAACATTTTTATAACATTTTTTTTTATATAATACTTGTATAACGATTGTTGCGGTGACGTAACAATATGACACCTGAGAAGCGCATTGGCAGTCAGGGCCTACGGTGTGTATATAGAGGGTCGCGCGCATCAATCGATCTGTGGACGAGGGAGGGAGAGAGGGTATAGATGGGGAGCGGAGCACGGTGGAGGATTCACAGTACACCTGACCAGTGAGAGGCTGCAGGTTGCAGTGATCACACCTTCTCTTCTCTCGCACTCCGACCTCTACCACAACATCAAAACCACGCCGCGCAATCATACTCGGTAAGTTCATAGTATATATCATTACTTTGTTTTTATTGTTTCTCTTTAAGGAATTTTTAGTTTCTTATAAAAAACAGCTCACTATTTAATTTTTTTTTCTTCTTATAATTAAATGAGTTTTTATTAAATATTTTTATTAGTGATTTCAGAAAGGATATCTTAGTGATTAAATGGGTTTACTGATTTTAAAAATATAAATAATTTTAAATTTGGAGTGTTCTGTTTGTTAAAAGGTATAGCTTAAGATAAACAATAATTTACCACGTAAAAATAAGTACAGTGATAGTACAGTCTACACGAGATTTCTTTAGAGAAATAAATTAATAGTTGTATTAAAAAAAAAGTATTCAGTTTTCAGGGATACGCTTTGTTTTGTTTAGGGTTTCGTTTATGTTGACTCATATTATTGAAAATATGTTAAAAATATCCAAAAAGTTACTGTCTCATTTTTTTTCCTAATATTTTTCTGGTCTCTTTTTGTCTGATAAAGTTGTTTGGCGTAAAAAAATAGTACACCAAATAATATACAAATTGCCACAAGCTGTGTGTGTGTGTGTGTATAATATACTATATTATATCGAACATTTCGTAGAAATTTTTAAAATGGTAAACACGTTTTTTTTTAATTAGCATTTGTAAATATATAATTAACACAACGCCTTAAGACGATAAAAAAAAAATACTATTTTGTTACAAAATAATATAATAATTGGTAATAATAATATACATGAACAATATATTTTGTATGCGTATACAAAACTATGGAACAACCAATCCAACATTTATTTCAATTGTCATATATGAAATTAATTTTTTATTATACAAGCAATCAATATGTGTTCATTAATTTAATATAATTAAACAAAATTAAAATTTTGCTTTTTATATTATATTAAATACAATACGCGCAATAACCATGATTTCATTGTTTCCGAAGCCAATCATTTTAATGTATTGTTGTTATTTTTTCAATGTCCGCTTGTCATTTTTTTTTATCCTCTTTTGTATTATCTGAAACAATATGTTGAATCAGTAAACTTTTTTAGACACAAAAATAATTTTAATATTATATTATACTTGCTCAAAAAATTTAAGTTTGAAATTTGTATTAACTTTTGCATTTTGTTAAAATTGCTTTGCAGCTTTCTGGTATTAATAACGCTAAATTATATACTATATAACCATAATTTTTAAATTTTATTATTTTGTCAAATATACGTCAAAATTTAATGATGACAACAAAAATTTGTTACATAAAAAATTTCCTCAAGCCAAAATCTCATTTTTAAAACTTTCATACTATAACAATGGTACATCAATATTTTTTTGTCCTTTTTTTTTTTTTTTTTTTTACAACAAAGACTTTTGTAACATCAACAAGCTATGATCTTACTCATATTTTTTATGTTTACGAGTAACAACATATAAACACTATTGATTAAAATTTTACGAAAGAAAAAAATAGTGAAATTATCTGTAGTAATACGTAATGGCAAAGAAGAAAAAATTACCGTGTAAAATTTTCAAACCTCTTTTAAGTTAGAGTTTTTCAAATAAGTTAAAATTTTGCATAGTTCCGTATTCTAAAATCAAGTACACAATTTATATAAAGGAAACTTTAGTAAAAATATTGCTTTGCATTTTAAAAGTACATGCTATAAGTTTATATAGAAGATAAAAAACAATATGTTGAAACAAATATATTTTATTTCAAATTATTTTTTAATAAAGTATTATTACGCCACTAAAGTCTAAAGTAAAATGTCGTATTATTCTGAACTATAGACTTTGTAGACTTATTACATTACGAGATTGTCTTAAAACATTTATTGGCACAAAACACGTAAAAGTGTGAATAATATATTTCATTTAAAATTACACAACCTCTAGACAGTATTTTTCTTTATTAAAAAAAAACTAAAAAAAAAAAAAAAAAAAAAAAGTCCCGCAATGCTTAAGCATAGGAAATTAGGAAATTTTAACTAAAATTTTTCCTACTCTCATTGTGATTGGTTAACGCACTCTTTCTGTAAGTCCCATTATAAACAAAAGCTTTATACGTTAAGTATAAATTTTTAGAGATTAAAAATACAAAATATAATCAATAAAGCTGTTTTAATAAGAAGGATCTGAAAAACATTATTTCATAATTTTAATACCCTATGGGTGTAAACATTCTACACTTTTTTTTTTAAACTGTAAGAAGTAGCTAAAGATTAAGTTAATTAATATAATGTGATGGGATGACATTGTTTTTGTTAAGATAAACAAAGTGATACTCTTGTTTTTTTGCATTAGCTTTAGGCTTCTTTTCATATATATAAGATGCATGGATGAAAATATATTATGGTAAAGCAAAAGCAAAGTGAGTTTGTATTTACATAAAACTTCATGCCAAAGTTTGCCCGCATTTCTGTAAAAAATAACATTTTTAAATATATGTTTTCATTTAAGTGCCTAAATAGCTTCAGGCATTCTAATCTTTATTCGTAAAAGAGCTTTTTTTATCAGCTGATGTTGGTAAAAAGAGAGAGAGAGAGAGATATTATATAAATGTGAGTGCGTGTGTGTGTGTTTCAACTCAAGGTATACATACTAAAATACTTTCTATTCTGTAGTATATAAGTTATTGAAACAATAAAAAGTTTTATGCTTTCTTAAATCTGAAAAGAAATTAAAAAAAAAAAGCTAGGGAGTAGAAAATAAAAAGGTATTCATGATAAATGGTGGTTGTTTTGTATTCATGAGAAGTTTGGAGAGTTGTTAAATTTACGTGGTGAAAGTAAGGGTAGAAATCTCAGCTTTTGTTTAGAGGGAGTGGGTAAAGAGGAGAGGGGGATAAGCTTTTGCGACACTTCAAGAGAAAGACTTAATTTAGACTAAGGTCGAACGTCCTTTATGTAGCGGAAAACACTAAGCCGAATTTTTACTTCTGACTTTGAATCTTTCTCTTCTCTCTTCTCTCCTTTTCCTTTTCCTCTTCTTTAATACGTAATATTTTTGTTATAATGTTTAGTTTGCTTTTTTATATTATTTATCCAAAAAAAAAGTGAAATTTAAGATATTTCCAGTTCGATTGCCATTACGTAGAGTTCGGTTTTAAAAGTGGCATAATATCATGTATATATATATATATATATATATATATATATATATATATATATATGTTTTAGACAATTCTTTAAGTCAAGCAGAATAATCCTCACGTAGAAAGTTGCGTGTGAGTGCGTGTGCGGCATATGTATGTATGTACTATGTACTGTATATAAGTTTACATTATATAACGAAATCGTAGGCTGCAATTTTATTCACCGCCCTTTTTTTTTATTACATGTGTTGGGGTTAGGTGTACGAACAGGCTAGACTATTTTAAGTCTAAATCTCGCCCTTTCAAGAAAATCTTTCATGCTGTTTTTTTTTTTTTTTTTTTTTTTTTTTTTTTTAATAATGACGATTTTTTCTCATATACTAAATTACAAAGTCATAAAATAAAGCTTACATGAGAAGTTTTTAGTTCTAAAATACAAAACTTAACAATTTTTTAAGTGTTATTAAGTCTCTTTATTTTAAAAGTGCTACAAATTTCTTTTACATTTTCCTTAATCAAATAAAAAATTAATATCACTAAAGTTGTGTAATGCATAACATAAGCAATATACTTTATATAAAATATTTTACAAAATATTATGTTAAACTTTGAAACTTTTGATTAAACTACTTACAGAATTATAGGTAAATTCAATGATATATTAAATAATATCAGGTGATAAGACTCTCACCATTTTGCATGTAATAATATTTTTGATATCTACATTATTTTCTTATCTACATTAAAGAAGGGTTGATGACAGGAGAGAGGGTGAAGCAATGCGATTACGTTGCGATGAGGTTATTAATCGCCCTCTACCCGCCTCTCACTCTCCCGCCCCTTTCTTGCTGAGGTAATTACACCTGAGCACGAGATCGTATTACAAACTCAAACTCGGAGCAGCGTAAGAAACGTTAGGGTTAATAGCTCTTTCTCTCTCTCTCTCTCTCACTAACTTTTAAACATCATTTTTTTGAATTTTTGAAAACAATTTTAGTGGTATATTTATTCCTGGCAATGATAATTAAATTCTAAAAAAGAACGAAACATCATCCTTTTCTATCTATCCATAGCTGATGCTCATAGTGCTCAATTTTACACTGAAAAATACAAAAATAGGTTTAGAAATAAAATGAGAGAGAGAGAGAGAGAGAGAGAGAGAGAGAGAGAGAGAGAGAGAGAGAGAGAGAGAGAGAGAGAGAGAGAGTAGAGAGCAAAGAAGAAGAAATAGCAAAAAAAAAAAAAAAAAAAAAAAAGTTTACATATTTTCTTCTTTTTTTCTGCTACAATGACAATAAAAAAAGTCCACACACTCTCATTATACTGGTGTTGTTTTTAAATTAAAATACTTACATAATACAATAAGATATAATACAAAATATAAATATTTCTCTCATTTTAATATTTGTTCTCTATAGAATGAACAATTTATTAAAAACTAATATTTACAAAACAATATATAGTTAAAATATTAAAACATATACACAATTATATTTATAAATAAAATTAATAATGTTTTTAAAAGTATTAAAATTATATTAATTATACTATTGTAAATAGTCGATACTTTGAACAA
This sequence comes from Ecdyonurus torrentis, assembly GCA_949318235.1. Lineage (NCBI taxonomy): Eukaryota > Metazoa > Arthropoda > Insecta > Ephemeroptera > Heptageniidae > Ecdyonurus > Ecdyonurus torrentis. The sequence goes on along the minus strand of OX439131.1, from coordinate 40,102,728 downwards.
ATTATTGAATTGTCATTAAAAACACGTGAGAGCAAAGTTAATAATACAATTATTTATTGTATTGTTATTTAAACTGATTAATTACAATTTACATGATGATGAAAATTTGGTTTACGTATATTGTTGTTATTAAAAATTTAGTATACTGACCACGATGACATTATTTATTTTATAATTAATTATTCATTGAATGATACTTGAAAATATAACAAATTCCAATTATGTTTTACAGGTTTTTAGTTTAATTATTGTTATTATTATTTTTTTTTAATTCTAAAGAAAATGAAAACTTATCAGTATTTTAACAGTAGATATCATTCTCAATTAAAATGTTTACAAAAGAGTTGCCCAACTTTATATAGTAATAATAACAAAAAGTGTAAATAATCAGTGTATTTTTTTTAATGCCTTTTATTGAATTACTGAAATATAATAATTTGAAAAATATTAAATTACAAACGTTTTACGCTATAACTTTGCATCTGAAATGCAAAATAATTTTAATTTGTTTGTTTGTGTGTGAGAGTGCGTGCGGGTCAATTACACCTGTCTATAATACTATTATGTTTTAACGGAGGGCATGTGCGCATGACGTCATTCTGAATACGTTTTGATGATCTTCTTGAGCAATTAATAACATTGCTAAGCATATAGGACAAACATATTTTTTGGCTATTTTCTTTGGAAAATTACCTATTTTTTGGTTATTTTTTTTTTCTTGCATACTTGAAAAATTAATTCAACCTGTTAACTCACTTATGGCTTCGACTTTAACATGAATGAACACACCCTAAAGGTGTAACACATAACATAATATGGTCTAAAAATCACAAAACGATTAATAAAGAAATAATATTAAAATAAATAAAACATGCAATTTATACATTTTTTTTTTAATTACGTAGCTAAATATTATTCCATGAATTAAGCTTTACTCCTATGTGTAAGTTAACTTTATGCTGACGATGAAGTTATTTACTAATTTAATAGGTTTTTTTAATGTACGAACTACATATTATAACACAGTTTATATTTCATATTATAAGATTGCAGAAGAAGCTCAACACAACGTATACGTGCAAGTCCTTAAGAGAGAGAGAGAGAGAGAGAGAGAGAGAGAGAGAGAGAGAGAGAGAGAGAAGGGGAACATTTTTAATTAAACTATTATTAAAATTAAATTGCTTCAAGTTTTGCATCATATTACACATAAAAAATAAAAACTGTCTCATTAAAAATCTTCCTTTTTCATTCACATAAGAAAAATAATTAGTGCATATTTTCCCCCCATTTTTTTTATAATATAAATATAAATAACAATATTTTTAAGGGTATAATCTTGTATTAAATATTTTATATAAATTAAAAACAAAATTTAAGTTATTTTCATGAGATATTATGATTATTAAAAAATTTAAGATTATTTAATAATAGCGTTTCATTAATGGTGTTTAATTTGATATATATTTTAATTTCAAACTCAAGACTGTGTTTTTAGTCTGTAAGCTTAGAATAGTATATTAAGGTCTTTTTTAAATAAAAAAGTTTTTCAAGTTTTCATTCGTTTATCATTTTAACTTATAAAAATTATTTTAATATATATATTTTTTTTTACTTTACTCTCATGAAAAGATAAAGTAACATTTTTTTAAGTTCTTTGTAAATGTCTATTAAAATGAAAAAATTTAAAAACCAGTGCAATAAAGTATTATATATTTACTGTAAATTACAATGAGAATTAACTATAAATAAATACTGTACTCTTGCTCAGATATTTTTAATATTTTCCAAATTTAAATTGCAGGAAGTTTTTAATACTTTTTAGTATTATATTATAATATGCAATGAATTTTATTGCAAATTGAAAATATTAAACTGAGTTAAACACGCTACTTAAATTCTTCATTTGAATTAAGTTGTGTTTAAATTTAATGTCATAAAAATATGATCTCAGTTGAAAAGAAAAAAAAAGTATTTTAATTTCAATGTGAAAAATTAAATTTGGAAAACTTTAGGTCAAAATTCTTATTTTTCTGTGAAGTTCATATTAAGGGTCGTTGGATTTTTTTCCCCCCTTTACATTTTAGCTCTAGGGGAGAAGTTGTTTATTTTCCACAATAGCTTTTACAAATTGCCTATTCTAAAAAATCAGGACAGAAAAATTTCCTATGATATTTTTTGAACTAGATTTTTAAATTATAAAATAAAAATATATTGGAAAAAAATAATCAATTCAGAGTTTAATATGAAAAACAAATTTAATTTAAAACTTAGAGTAACTATAAATATAAGAGTTTTCTAATAAAAATTGTTATTGCATGCAATTTTAATGCATGTTATAAAATTCTATCTCGTTGCAATAAGGTTTTTTGTAATGCTGTATTTACTTGATATAGATCTGTTTATTGCTTTTTACATTTTATATTACACTTTTAATTACCTATAGGATGATAATAAAATTACTATGCATTATACAAACATAGTATACCTGTCCAGTTTATAGTAAAGCTATTTACATTGCATATTATACGAAAGCATATATAGCTTTTAAGCGAATTACTAATTTTGACGATGCATAAATTTAATGGAAGTTACTATATACCTATATACATAATTATGCATGCATACTTTTATTAATGGTAATATTTATGTTAGCTACATAACTATGACAAACTATTATAAAAGTTCAAATTGAAAATTTAATCAGAATATAAATGTTCATAATAATATGTGGTGAATTTTAAAATATTATTGTTTACGAATGTTTGTATAAAAAATAACATATTTTTTAAGTATACAAAAATTAATCTCATACACTATTATACATTTTCATAAAGTATTTAAAAAAAAAACTATATGGACAGGTCGGAAAGTGATGTTACACTAAAAAACAAATGAAGTATTAAATTTTAGTTCCGTTATCAAATATATTCGTGACAAAGCATTTGATTTGTTACTGACCAAGCAAACTTATAAAAAAAAGTTAATATTGAGCTTTTATTCACAGCGCTATTACGTAATAATTATAATATATGATGTTATCCCAATCACATAATATACGTTAATATGACGTAAGATTTTTACGTAATATCTAGCGCCACAGTTACGCTAGTTATACCATAGTATAACTATATCAATATATAATATAATATATTATATTACTATATACTATAGTTATGCTATGGTTATACATAACATAACTATATGATTTGACACGTGCATAAATGTCTTATGCTAACAATATGTTAAACCACTATTCTTATTCTTTCTAACGTAAGAATAGTGTCTATATAAGAAAATAAACTATATTTTTATATAAGTTTCATAATTTTATGTTTAAAATAGATTATAATAGTTTGAAGAAATATTTCCTCACTCATGTGTAAAAGTCTAAATTATTTAATTTTATTTTACTTTTATTGATTGATTGATTGATTGATTGATTGATTCATTCATTCATAGGTTCATTCATTCATTGATTCATTCATTGATTCATTGATTGATTCATTGATTCATTCATTCATTGATTCATTGATTGATTGATTCATTCATTGATTGATTCATTCATTGATTGATTCATTGATTGATTCATTGATTGATTGATTCATTCATTGATTGATTCATTGATTGATTGATTGATTGATTGATTGATTCATTCATTCATTCATTCATTCATTCATTCATTCATTCATTCATTCATTCATTCATTCATTCATTCATTCATTCATTCATTCATTCATTCATTCATTCATTCATTCATTCATTCATTCATTCATTCATTCATTCATTCATTCATTCATTCATTCATTCATTCATTCATTCATTCATTCATTCATTCATTCATTCATTCATTCATTCATTCATTCATTCATTCATTCATTCATTCATTCATTCATTCATTCATTCATTCATTCATTCATTCATTCATTCATTCATTCATTCATTCATTCATTCATTCATTCATTCATTCATTCATTCATTCATTCATTCATTGGTTACCAAAAAACTCATTACATAATAAATATGAAATTACATAGAAGAGAGTTGATTACGACTTATTATAAAACAATTATATATGAAACAAAAAACTAAAATTGTAATTTTTAGTGAGACATTAAGAAAAATTAATCATCCTACCTAAAATCTATTTGAGTATTTTTTATTAAAATCTTGATAGTAGTTTTTAAAAACATTTTATTCTACATTTTTTACTATATCAAGTCCTTCAGCTGTTTATGTATGGAAGAATTGAAAACCTGCCTTTTTTTTTTTATTTATTTTTTATAGCAATTATACATTAATTATACACTAAAGTTTGAATAACTTCTGATGAAAAGAATTTTCTTGAGTTGAAATTATCATAAAAAACGATTTCAAAGGATTGATCATTTTCTTATAAGTCTTATATCAAAAGCTACTTTAATTAACCACTTTTTAGCAATCTAACCAAATATTGTATAACGAGTAAAAGATACTCGCGTCTTCTACTTTTTTATACTTTTGTAGAGGTGAAAAAATTATTATTGAAGCTTCATAAAGTTTAATATAAATAAAAATTGAGAGTTTGATTTTTTTTATATATAGTATATATGAATAAAATAAAATATTTTAAAATATGAAGATTTTTAATTCCGGAAATCTTAATATGCTTTGAAATTAACGGCATTCCGTAGAACCTAAATACAACTATTATATACACACACAAACACACACACCCTATCCCTGTATAAATCTTTTCGTAGTTAAAATATTTCAGATTATTTTTCTTTATTTTTATTTTTAACTGTTATTTATTTATTTTCAAGGAATATAAAAAGTGAAAAGTTTGTGTCACCTGAATTTATAAACATTTCATCTTCCATGGATTTAAAAAAAAGTAAGAAACATGAAACGCAAAAAAAGTTTTTCCTCTCTCTCTCTCTCTCTCTCTCTCTCTCTCTCTCTCTCTCTCTCTCTCTCTCTCTCTCTCTCTCTCTCTTATCTCCTTCTATTTAAAAAAAAAAGAGGCAATTTTCCCTTCGTGCAAAGTCTGTTAATACGTCTGAGAAAATGTTTGCGAGTTGATTAAGTTGGATGGAGCTGGGGGTGGGTTTTTTAGCAGCTGCCACCTTGCTAGCATGTTTTTACTTAGGGCTCATCTGTTGAGTTGAGGAAAGAGATGAATAATGACTATAACCCTATCTCTAATAGGACAATTTTCTGCAATATAAGTATAACGTAAACTATATTTAAAATTTAATCCCAATATTTTAAATCTAAAGATAATTTCAGTAGATCTCAGAAAAGATAAAAGTAATATATTTTTAATTTTAATTAGGTTTGTGCTAATCTTATTTATTATTCGATAAAATCTATGTCTTCATTTAAATTATTCAAGTGTTTCAACTTCTATTTCTGTCACTTTTCATGTAAAAAAATATTTGGAATTATATGATATAAACACACACCTAAGAAGACGTTAAACCTAGAGTAAAATATTCGTGGCTGAAGAGGTGAAAATCAATCCCATTTTCTGTAGCATTATCTTAGTATTTACAAATAATTAAAATTTAATTTAAAATTTCAATTAAATAAACTGATTTCCTTGGCAATATTTGTATAATGGTAAAAAAAAGGTGAAATTTACAAATTAAAGAATAAACTCAGTTTTAGATTCTTCTTCTTTTTCTTCGTCTTCTTCTTCTTTTTTTACCCCCACTCAGATGAAAACATATGAAAATGGTAAATTTGTTTATATAAAGCACACTAATCAATTTTGTTCTGTTGATATGGCTTAAAATAAAAAACATAAACGTTGTTATTTTTATATTTTAATTAGATCGTCCAACAATACTTTTTATTTGAGTATGTACGTAAAAATATGTTTATTGATAATAATGTCTATTGAATTTTTTTTATTGATCCAACAACTGTATTATTGGATACAATATTACTATAACAATATAATATAAGAATTGAATGTTTGTTCGTATAGTTGTAACATTATAACATAGCAACAAAAACACTTAAAAACATTTATCCTGTAGCAAACTATTTGAGTTGAACGTATAAGAAAAACGTATAAAAATATAAATACGATGTGATAAAAAAAAAACATTTTTATTATTGTTGTTTTTGTAGTTGTAGTGTAGTATCACTATATATGTATTAGGTTGTGAATTGAAACGATAAAAAATAAATATGATTTATATATTTTTACAAATATATACGTATTTGTTGACATTGTAATTATATATAATATAATATTATATTATATTATATATATATATATAATTTTAAGAACATATACTTTGGAGCTTCATAAAAATTGTAAGAGGAGAAATAAATAAACTGGATTGAAACAAAACTATTAGCTCATATATCGTCAAAGACAATAATGTTTAACTTTAAATGTAAGCTCACCATATAGCGCTATTATAATATACGTAGATCATTGTATATTGCAGATTTATTTATTTATTTCCACTATTACAAGCATACTATAAAAAAATATACAAAATAGTAACATTAAAAAAGAAATACAATATTGCAAATTTAATACAATAAGTCAAATATGTAGGTTGGTGGAAGAAAAATGAAGGCAAGGCAAGGAATACCACTTATGGTATAATTATACCAAATATGGGGATATGTGCCACCGCAACTTTTAAATTTAACTTACTGGATTGACGTATTTTCTTTGGCTAAATTCATTGTTTAACAATTAATATGTAAAATTAGATGCAACCTAAATATTAAAATTGAGTAACATTCGATACATGCATATTTTATCTGTGCCACAGTTATCATAACTACACTAAGCTAAGTCATTTTTAAAAACTACCAATTCTAAAATGACACATAATAAATATAAATTTATAATAAAGTTCTTTAAAAAATATTTTTACATCTAATAATATAATTCTAAGAGAAATTACAAATGTCATTTAACAAATATATTAATTGAATGGATAAGCTATAGTAAAAAAAAATAATAGTAATAAAAAAATACAGACACACACACACACACATATAATTCTAAAAAAATTAAATTATAAAATGAAGTAATTAGATTGAAGATAGGTTTAAAAGCTTTAGTAGCGGTGCATCTGTCATGACTAGGTTATAAGGGGATTAGTAAGGTAATCTTCTGGGCCTTACAATCAATTCCTCTCTGTGTGTATGAGAGAGAGAGAGAGAGAGAGAGAGAGAGAGAGAGAGAGAGAGAGAGAGAGAGAGAGAGAGAGAGAGAGAGAGAGAGAATACTAAAAGCAAGAACGAGGCAAGTTTGATGCTTTATGCAATATTAAACCACTACCTACGGCAGTGATTAAATTATGTCATGCCAAACCATCATATTATCTACGTCCTTTTCTAACTTGATTCAATTAAAAATAGACAGCTTCAATTCACAGAGGATGTGTATTTAATTTAGTTATTGTTATTTAAACTTACCTTTTTATTAAATTTTTTTTTTTTTTTTTTTTTTTTTAAATCTTAATAATATACCCTTTATATCTAAATTTATGAACATGACATTTCGTAAGTTATTGACGCAATCCAATAATTTTTTAGATTAAACTTGGTTCTATTTCCTTTGTTGTTGAAAACTTGAAAAAACAAAAAATTAAACGAAAAATTAGTATACGATAATTACGTTATTTATTTATATTTTTATGTGTCCCTTTTTCAATTTTAAAATCACCTTCTATTGTTAGAACCAAAATTCTTATTTCTATTTTTTTTAGCACTATTTACAATGTTGTACAGTAAATTACACAAATAAGTAACTTTTGTTTAACAACAAAAACTTAACATTTGTGTTTGTATTATACGCGTGTGTGAGGAAACAATCTCTAAGGTTTGAATTTACATTTAGATACGTATATAACCAGAATTCAACAATGAACTGTAACTTTTCATTTGTAAAGTTTTGATTGTTGATCAATAGTTAGTGGGTAAAGTTTTGATGTAGGTTTCATCGTGTGTCTTAATACAATAAGCAAATTGTTTACAACTAAATCAGCCCCCAAAAATATCATTCAATTAGTTTAATTTACAGGATTATATATAGTATAATTCGTTTTTGACCTTGTTTGTTTTAAAACTGATGTGATTCTCATTCATGTTAAAAAAAATGTTGTGTTAAAAACACCCACACATCATGAGTTTTTATACTATTTATACAGCTGGATAAAAGGTGATAATCAAATTTTCACACACAGCAGTCAATGTTATTTTATAAACAAAATATATTCATTATATATTTTTTATCATTCAGCACATAATAATATTTTTACTTTGTTATACATATTTACAGTATTAAAAAATCATTCATATAACGAAATCCTCAGATTTTGAGGGCAAAATATTATAATTATATTTTAAACCTTTGTAAAATTTATTTTTTTCCTTTTTTTTTTCTACAGCGATTAACTGTAAATATTATTAATAATTAATTATTCTACATGTTTGTATACTTAAAAAATTAATTTTAATTTTCAGTCTATATTATTTTACTCTTAGAATTATAGTATTAGCATTTATTTTAATATAGTAACAAAAAAAGGTACACGAAAAGTATAAACGTATAGCTTTAATATAAAATAACATTACTTTTTTTAAAGTTATACAAACAATAACAAAAATATAACTTTTATATAAATGGAAATATTCAAAAATAGTATTAAAAAAAGTGCTTGAAGGTTTAGCTGTATTATATTTATAGTATTGTTTGTTAAAAAACAATGTTTTAGTCTTATTGTATTTTGTGGTTGGTTCAAGAGTACAATTGCAAGAGAAATGTTGAAGCATCACTTTTAGTAAGAGTGGTTGAGAGAGAGAGAGAGAGAGAGAGAGAGAGAGAACAAAAGATTATTTTCCTTCTCAATAAATTCTCTAAGAAAGTCCGCCACTACTACCACATCACTCAAGAAAATAAATCAGACAAGAAAATATATATAAATATATATATATATATAATAATCCTTTATACTGTATAACAAAATGTGATGGAATAATTAATAATTTTACCTTTAAGCAATATCAACATCATAATATACCTTTTTGTTTTCTCTTATACATTTTAAGAGAAAATTTGTTATAATATACAATATAATATAATCAATATATATATATATATATATATATATATATATATATATATATATATATATATATATATATATATATATATATATATATAACAATTCCTGCTTTTATTTAACAGATTACAATAAAGAAAATAATAAATTCTATTAAAATTTATTTAATTAATTTTGTTGTATTTTATTCAAAAGTAATATACACTTTTGTTACTTTTATAAAGAAAGAGATATTTATACAAATTAAAATGTTAAGACATATACAAAACCAATGTTTAAAAATATATTTATGATATATTTATTTACATAATGACTTACAGTAATATACCACTTAACAATTATTATTGTATGCTATACTTCATTCAACTCGTCAATTTATAATATTAACTCTACAATCAAAGTAAAAAAACAAAAACATCCCTGACCATTAATTATTTAAACTCAATGTGTACCACATTGCGTTGTGCTAAACCTTAATTAAGTAAAAAAACGGCAAGCTATCGCAGCCGTATCACGACTTATGAAATTGAGTGTAGAACTAGGAATCTAAAACTATTAACATATTACCAATTCAGTCAAATTATTACTTTTTTTTTTCAGATTATCATAACTTATGAATTCAAGCACATTTTCTTTAACAATTTTAAAAATTTCACAAAAATAGTACCTAATATTTATTGTGTTATATATTTTTATAAAATGTTAAAAGAGTTTTGCTTTGTAGTTAATTCTAAAATTTCTAATATTATTAACATTTTGCTTATAAACAGTAGATATATGGAAATGAAAACCCAAACTATATAGCTCGGCTACTCACTAAGCCGATCTATGTATTTTAGCTGAGTATAGACAAAAGCTTTTAGTTGTTGTTTGTTACATAAATGCAAACCTTCACATATAATAAGAGATTTTCTGCATCGTGATTTTCATCCCTTCGTAAGCAAAATCTTTGAACCTTTCATACATTACAAAAAATGTTATAAAATAAATTTGGCGTTTGAAAATATAAAAAATCATATCCATCATCGTGACTGATATTTTAATGATTTGATAAAACCTCAAAATAAAAAAAAGCAGTATTATTCTTTCTACAATAATCATAGAAACTTATTCTATACAATTTAATAATATAACAAATATAATTTAGATATTATATAAAATATTTAGATAAATTTAAAATTTAAGCTAAATTTTTATAATTGAGCTAAATTATTTAATCTCTTCTCTTGATATAAATATTATAATTATTTGAATGTTCTAACACGTGTATATTGAAATGTTATTTAAGATGGAAAAGCAGCTGAGACGTACAGTAACGCTGAAAAGAGAAGATCATCATCTCGGCTTCATATTTTCACCTGAGCAGCCTCATGACAAGTGCTGTCAGTTAGCAGCCAATCTTCAGATAACCTCCACACGCTCCAGGTTTCGAGATGACAGAACCGTGAAAACATAAACTGGTTCGTTGTCGACGAAACCTGCACCTTGTGGGGTGATAAACTTCTAAATGTAAAGTTTTAATCAGAATGAGTACGCTTTTACAACAAATTAATATTGAAATCATGATATATATAGTTACTGAAACTTAAAAAGGCGCGTAATTGTTTTATTTTTTATCCATATTTCCAACAATTACTCACCTTGTTAAAGATTAAGTAACGATATGAATATTATATCACATATTTTAAGAATTATATAAAGTGTTTAGATTTTAGATGTAACAAAATACTATACGTACCATTGATTTTTAAAACTTGTACAAAATATGCAACTTGTCTACTATTTCGTCCCAAGTAGATATAGGTGGATATCTTAAAATTTGCAGGTGCCGAGTTTTCAAAACAAGCAATATTAAAATTATTTATTTTTAAAATACTTCATTTAATTGGGTCAAGCATTCAAACTAATTAGTTTAAATGCTTGACCCAATTATATGATGAATAAAATAATTATAAATAAAACTTTTGTAAAAAAAAAAAAAAAAAAAAAAAAAAAAAAAAAAAAAAAAAAAAAAAAAGCTTTAAATTAATTAATATCAGATTTTCCAAAACTGTATCTAAAAATATGTAGCAAAAATGATTATAAAATACAAATTTTACTGTAACATTGTTTTATAGTGAAAATTATTTTTTAATATAATATTAAAATTTCAAATGTTATCAATCACTGCCCCTTCTTTTTTTTATAATACTGCACGGTGAATACAAACCCTTTTTTTTTAATACTAAATATGAACACTATGTAAATATATAATATTTTCATTATTATTATTATTAAATTGATAACATGTAGGATATAGTCCCGAGTGATTTTATTGTTTAAAAGACTAAAGTATGTTGGTATTCATACAGAATGCGGTGATACTTGATTGGTCATGCCACACAGATTATACACCCTAAGGGCGGATATGTTACATACATGCATGTTTAATTTACATGCGATCTACAACATCATAATATATTTTATAATATCAGATTTACTATATTATAGCATTGCAATTTAGCTATTATTAAACAGAGCAATCAAAAGCAGCAATATTCTGAGTGAGTCATATTAGATTACGTAATATATATATATTATATATTTCAACTATTTTATTTATCTGCAATGTTTGCTTATAATAACGTTGTAAATAAGATGACTTTATTAATTCAGGCAATATATATATATATATATATATATATATATATATATATATATATATATATATATATATATACTTTTCTGTTACTTTGTGCATAGTAAATCATGAAATTTAACTTTCGTCATAAATGGGAATAAATATTTTTGCCATGAAAAGTTCCGGAAATCAAAACTGAAAATGTGAATGCATCTTTAACAATTAAAGTTTAAAATTTTTATAATAATGAATTATGCATTTATGATAAATTTTTGTTACGTAATATACAATTTTCCATAATCAGAACATGACAGTGGCATAGGTAATTTTTAATTTTATGTTAATTTTGGCCTTGTATAGGGCTTACCATGTTAAATTGAGTTTTTTAAATTTTAAATTATTTAAATTAATTCAGAATTGTTACAAAATATTAAATCGCACTAAATCGTAAGGAAAAAAAAGCACATTTTAGTATTTTAGGACATGAAAGAGCCCCAGTTAAAAGAACAGGATGAATGATGTGAGCAGTTTGCAGTTTGTCAAAGTTGAATTTTAAAAGCATGGATGAAAATTATATTTTATTGCCACATTTGAAAGATCAACAATGAATAACTGATATTTCTGACAGAACCAAGGCCCTCATTTTAGAATTAAATTAGTACATATTTTTCCCCTCGTTCCATTTTAACTGGACTCGTTCACGTCCTAAATACTTTTTTAGTTTGTGCTTTTAACTTTGTAATGATGTGCAATTTTATATATGTGTTTGAACGACTCTGCTGAAGCGAGCAATTCAAAATTTAAAAACCTCAATTTAACATGCGGTAAGCTCTATACCAGGCTAAAATCAACACACTACTAATATTAACCCTAGCTAGTGATCGACTTAATGACCCTTGCCAGTGTCATGTCGTGAGTCGTGATCATGTGAAGTTGCCTATTGTCTTTTTTTCCCCAGATTTTAAATATATGGATGTTGAACAAATATTTAAAAATAAATAAATAAAAGGGAAAAAATCAGTATGTTACATTCGTCATTTATATAATAAGAGTTTAGAGATATAAATATAGAGACTTAATTTGTTTTCTCCAATACATTAAGAGGGTGATTGCCTGATTGGCAACTATATTATATAATCGTGAAAGTTTCTGCTATTTCACTTACAGACTTACAGTATAGCTGTACTTCAATTAATATTATTAATAATCAAATAACACGGTAGTCAGTTTATTTATATATCAGTATGCATAAATCACACATTAAAGCATCAACAGTGATTTTTGTTCTTAACAGACTGATATAGTTTCCTTTACAAAAAGTTTTGCATTCCAGAGACAACTTCATGAAAAATCATAATTTGAAGTTTTTCTTTTTATAAATTTAAAGTTTTCTCATAATTGAATCATTAATTAATTCTTCATTCTGAAATTCTTGTAACTGTAAAGCAGCTAAACATCATACATACATACATTACATTTTGTACGCAACTTCGTAATTTGTAAATAGTAATAAAATTCCTTATGAGACGCTCGTCATTTTTAACGTATCATCATCATATCTTGCTATTTAAATAATTATTTTGAGTGGAGCTTCACCATAAAACTAAAAAATAATAAATAAATAAATAAATAATAAAAATTAAGCAAATTCAAATGTAAAATTTTTTATTATTATTATTTTCCTACTTTAATAATTAAAATGCTTTCATTTTAAAATTATTTTATACCATATATAATTTTAATGTATAAATATAAATCTGAATATTTTTTAATATAAAATTCTTTCATAAAAATATGTCTTCTAAAATTAATTATAATATTTCTTCAATATATTACAATTTATATTTGGTATAATTTCATTTATTACGCTGACGAATACCTTATTAGATCGTAATATATTTAGCTCAGGTAAAAAAAAAATATATATTTATAATAAAATGTTTGAATTCTTTACTTAATAATAAAGTTAGTAGGAATGAAAATGTGCACAAATTTAAGAAAACTCTTTAATATAATTTTCTCAAGAAGGGTAGACTGGTAATAATAATATCACTCACTGCCTTGATACTTTTTTATAATATATCTGCTTTTTACCTCTCGTTGCTTGTGTACTCACGAGGAAAAAAAGTTTACGTGAGAGTATAGAAGAGTTACGAAGAGAGAGAGAGAGAGAGAGAGAGAGAGAGAGAGAGAGAGAGAGAGAGAGAACCGCGACGATCGGATAGAAAGCAAAACTATTTACGTCAATCGCGCCGCACATGACTAGAGAGAGAGAGAGAGAGAGAGAGAACGGATTTTTGAGAGCAGGCAAGTAAGCAAGCAAGCAGCTCTTACGAAGAAGAGCTTGGCTTACTGGATGCTGAGTTATTGCACTCCACCCCTCATCGTCCTCACTTCGAGTCGTTCGCAAGCAAAACTCACGAGCCAATGTTGTTAAATGTCAACCAAATCGAATATTCTACCCCAAGCAACAAGCAAAGAATATTTTTCAACGAAAATACTATTTTTTTCTCACCCTCCTTTCTTCTTCTTTCTTTTTCCTTTTCCTTTTTTTTTTTTTTTTCATATATTTTTTCTTCTTCTTCTTCAAATTTCTTGTTACAATTTTTTTTCTTACTTACAAAAGTTCATCAGATTTTCTCTGCAAGGAAGAAAAATAATAAATATAAAAATGTAATCCTGTACTAACTTTAGAGAGGGTGATATAAAAATAAAAAGGTCAATAAAATGAAGATATAAAAAAGTTTATTTATTTTTTTTAAAGTTATAACATTTTTTTTTCTTATGAGAGGCAATTAACAACCTTATATATATAAGTAATAAATATTGGTGTCATATGTATTAAGTATAAATTTTTAGAACTCTTTGCTATTATTACGATAAAAAATAAGTTTCTCTATCGATATGCTAACTAAATTCTATTTTCCCTCCCTTGTATGAATAGAAAGCAGTATAGATCTTTTTGAATATTGAAAGATTGCTTTGAACTCTAAAATGTCTTACTTAAACTTCTGTAAATTAAATCAAAATAGCAACATGCTCTCAAAAGAATTTTGAGAAATTTCGCTTTTATAGCTTTTGAGTTCTTTGTATTTTTCAGGCTTCTTTTTTTATTTTAACAAATTCAAAGTAACTGTACGATGAGTATTTGATAATCCTGATAACACATATTAAAATTATCTGGATTTGTAAAACTATACGTTCAACGTAAAACGAAAGCTAAATATTTTGACAACATATCTGATTGAATATCTTATGATTCCGAGTCTCTTCAGTCATACAAAATATTTCATTTTGAAAATATAGTATATGAAACTACCCTACTAGAAGACTTGTAAAAAGGGGGTCTAGTGAAAATAAATAAACAAAAAAATGCAAAGTCTAACAATATTAACAAATTGCTAGCACACCACTTTTAGATATTACTGTTTCAATTTAACATGTTTTCTTATGCGGGGTTGACAACGTTTTAACTTGTGTTAGTTTCTTTTTTCAATCCTGCAATTTTTACTGTAGATTATTGAGCCTCAAAGCTACTGTTTTTCTTAATTTCAATCAATTCGGTAAGTACTGATTTTTTTTATTCTATTTGTCTCAAAATTCATGAAAACAAAAACTTTTAGGCTCACGTCAGTAAGCTACGGTAAAAAATTGAGAATTGAGTTAAAAAAATTCACACACACACACACACACACACACACACACACACACACACACACACACACACACACACACACACACACACACACACACACACACACACACACACACACACACACACACACACACACACACATATATATATATATATATATATATATATATATATATATATATATATATATATATGTTGTAACAATTGAATTTCGAGCGAGGTAACATGATGATTGAAGAAATGTTGGTCTTACCTTTTTAAGACCCTGGGCTTTTCACTCGCTGAAGTTTGTCTTGAATTTTAACAAATTAAAATTACGTCACAATACAATGTACATATTAAAAACTCAATTCACTATAGTTTTTAAAATTTACATAGCTATGTTAAAATTACACTACACAAACATGAACGTTTTCGGAAAACTGCATATATAAAAATATATGTGTGTCGGTTTTCCTTACTCCTATGTCACTGAACTATGAAATGTTGGTTCGTTTCTCTATGCGAGCCGACCGTCGCAGAGGGAGGGGAAGTTTGTTGTTATTTTGCACGTGATTCTTCTCCTTATCTATACGGTCAGGTATAGTGTATAGGTTAGGTATATATATACGGTAGGTGACATAGGAGTAAGGAAAACCGACACACATATATTTTTATATATGCAGTTTTCCGAAAACGTTCATGTTTGTGTAGTGTAATTTTAACATAGCTATGTAAATTTTAAAAACTATAGTGAATTGAGTTTTTAATATGTACATTGTATTGTGACGTAATTTTAATTTGTTAAAATTCAAGACAAACTTCAGCGAGTGAAAAGCCCAGGGTCTTAAAAAGGTAAGACCAACATTTCTTCAATCATATATATATATATATATATATAACTCTAGTTATATAGCTGCTTCATACCCCCATTAGAGAGCATGTTAAATTGAGACATTACTTGAGATCATCTGTAAGTAATTTGTTAATATTGTTGGGCTCTGAGTTTGTTTGTTTTTTCATTAACCTTACTTTTGAAAGTCTTCTTAAATTCTTTTCTCACGTATTAGATAAGAATGCTTGTTAACAGTAAAGAGCGCTGTTAAGTCAATTGCAAATACTCGTGCATAAGACGTGCACGACAAAGTCAGTTCTCACTAATTTGCATAATATCCTTTGCATTTTCAGCCTTAGGACTAATAAAATCAATACAAAGTGTAATAATATTAGGCATAAAATTTAAAATATAATATTATAACACTAAATGTTTATTTTATTACATATAATAATATAGTAATAGGGGGAGGGGGGAGATAAACTTTATTCAAAACTTATTTACTTTAAGATAAATCTGATCCTATCAAATCAGTGTTTACATGTTTATTAACAGTGTGTTATAAAAAAAAGGGTATCAAAATAGGTCAACTTGTAAAAATTACAGTAAGCTTTGTTAAAAAAAATCGTATTTAAAAAATAAAAGCATAATAAAGACATAGATTTATATTTAAAGTAATATGATGATAGTATAGCTTGTGTAAAGAATCTTTGAGCGATGATATAAAAGAAGGGTAAAGTGAGAGGGGGTGGGCAAACTGCGGTGGCAGCTGTGGTCCACTGGTTGAGCTGACTTGTTCTCCTGCACATCTCTCTCTTTCTCTCTCTCTCTCTCACCAAAGAAGAAGAGTAGAGGGAGAAAGAGAAAGAGAGAGAGAGAGAGGACGGTTCGTTTCGTTCACCGTAAGGACGGTGGGTATAAAACTAGGGAGTATAAGGATGGATGGAGGGCGGACGGGAAGGTTTCGATCGATAAGGTACCGCTGCAGCATCGTTGTGAATGTATGTGTGTGTGTGTGTGTCGCCCAATGCAGCAACGCCTGCCTGAGGGGGTGGGTGATGGTAGATAGGTAGGTAGGTTATGTACTATAGTATAGGGTGCATCTCCCGGGTCTCATCACTCTGTCATCTGCACTCAACACAAACCAGCATAAATATATAACTGACTCAAGCAGAAGTTACTTACCTTTTTTTCAAATAAACTATTTGATGTTATAAAGTATATTCTCACTTGCATATATATATATATATATATATATATATATATAGTGTGAGAAAAAAAGAGAAGGAGAAATAGAGGTTAATGAACTTAATATATAGGGGTTAATATCATATAGGTTTAAATATTACACCAATTTAGTTTTAAGATTTTAATTAATACTTTATCATATCATTAATCACTTTTTTTCATGTGTAATTAATAACTGATTAACAATTACGTTTACTTGAATTTTTTTATTTCAAGGTAACAGATTAAAATATCATTAATTTTTTATATAAGATATAAGAGTCTTTTTTTTTTTTTTAAAGATAACTGACGTAGTAACTTAGTACTTGCAATTTCTTTTCAACAGCATTCTATAACAAAAAATTAAGGTAACATTGTACGTAAAATCATGTTAAAAAAATAATCTTCTCCCCATTTTTTTATGTTTAATAATCTAATAATAAAGGCTTTTAAAAAGTATTTTCTTCCACTTGCTCTTGTTTCCGGCCAATAAAGTAGATAATTAAATGAAAAAAAAAATTCACGTTTTTAAAAATTCTTAAAAAATAAATATCTTAAGACCAAGAAAACAAAGCATTGGCAAAACTCATTTAATAAAACAAAATATTTTTTGGAAAGATGAAAAAGGAAATTGAGTTGAAAAAACAATAAAGCTGAATTTTTTTTTACCGCGGTATAACTACGGATGCATTTCCTAATTGAAAAAAAAAAGAGCCTAAGTTATTGTTGATCAACATTTTGAAAATGAACATTGAGTCACTACACTGTATCCTCCTATCTATACGACAATAGATCCTGAGCATAATAATGATGAGTAATTATTATACGAAGCAGTTCAAGTTTCACGAAAAAATAACAAGCAGCCTAACAGATATCCAACTTTCTCAGCATTATAAATTTACTGTTGCTGCTTTTTATATCACCCATAGCACATTAATTCTATTCTTACATTTTTCAATCATTACGACATTATTTTTTTATAATGAACTCAAGTTCTACTAAACTACAGCCACCAATTTTTGTTGTTGTAACTTTTTATCCACATTATATATAGAGCAACCAAAATATTTTTCAATTTCTGTAAAAAAAATATCATATTATATTTTTAAATATATAATGATTTTGAAGTGTTTCGTAAATATAATGAGATACACGAGCTAAAGCTAACTTCATCACTTTCTCGGCAATTTTAGTTGCTGTTAACTGTAAAATATATAAAGTTTTGCTACGCAGCTTGAAGAGTGTTGCCTTGTATTATATGTGTGTATTGTAGCAATGAGTAAATTTTTATAGCTCTCTAAAGTTTTTTTTTCCGTTTTGGTATACGAGAGATGTTGGTCGTCTAAGCAAGCAATGAAAAGTTTTTTCTCTCTTCACTTGCTCGATGCTACTGTGTGAACACTAATAAGCCACTTGTTATGTGAGACTGGCGCAAAACGAGAGAGAGAGAGAGAGAGAGAGAGAGAGAAATAACATCTAGCTCAGAAATACAGGAATGCGTTTTCGCTGAACTATACGAGAGAGAGAGAGAGAGAGAGAGAGAGAGAGAGAGAGAGAGAGAATGATTGCAAGCTGGTACACACCAGAATAAGAAAAGACAGATTCAACTTTAAAAAAAAAAGTCAGACGCGAGTAAGACTTTAGATTTAGACTTAAGGTTGTTATGTATTCTATCTATCAGAAGAATAAAAAAACAAAAGATGAATGTCGGATTCAAATGAAAAATATAAGAGGATTTAGCCTTGGTCAAAACAGAATACTTTTTTTATATCTTTAGTACGGTACACTGGGAGATATTTATAATAAATATATAATAATAATACATAATATTAATACATAATGTGGACGGTGTATTGTCGTATGTGTGCTAATTTTTAGAAATCTTGCAAGTGATAATTTTTTTAAATAACAATTCTTTTATTTATAAGTTTTAAATTACAAAAGCGTTAAATTGTAAAAAAAAAAAAAAAAAAAAAAAAAAAATTTAATGACAGTAACAATTTTCTCTTATCTCAAAATCCTAACTGATCATTAATAAAATTAATTAATGCGCAGTACGTATTAAATAAAAAGAAGTTAAAATTAAAAATTTATTTACGTATAGTATCAAAAACTTTTGGTATGCATGATTTATTTGCTAAAATCAATAGTTAATTTTTGTAATACGAATGACATAAAAAAGTTTTCTTGGTTAGTAAAGAGATTAAAAATATATGCATTTATTCATGTTTATTGTTTGTATAGAACATATTTAAAAAATAGTTTTTAAAACTATTTAGCTCATACTATTTAGTATTTATACAGCAATATTGTAAAAGTAGAAATACCTTGCGGATATTATGAGAAACATGTTTGTAATGTCACCTAAGCGGTGGACAGAAAGTAAAGTTGAGTGAAGCATAAGGTTATTAGAGAGTAGACATGAGAGAAAGAGAGAGAGAGTGAAAAGGATAAAAGTTTTGCCTCAAGGAGAGGATCGTTTGATATATAACCAAACACTATAGGACCATCCCAATTGCTTTATATGTCTGTAACAAAATCAATACAGTATATCCCATTGCTCAATCTGAATATTACATATTATATATATCCTATACTGCTTACGTATAGTGACAGTGAGAGAGAGAAAGAGAGAGAGAGAGAGAGAGATTGTGTGTCATAGAAATATGAAACAAAATATACTCGTGTAAAAATATTATTCTAATACGTCAATATCAATGACAAGCAAGAGAGAGCAAAAAGAGAGAGAGAGAGAGAGAGAGAGAGAGAGAGAGAGATAATGTTACCGCTCGAAAACATTAATAATAAAATGTAATATACTTTCCAGTATCATAAGCCTATTTTTATGAAAGTTTTTTTTATTGCACGTCAACTAAAAAAGTTATCAATTCAATAGTGTTTCTATTTTTATACAAATGAAATAAAATTAATGATATTATTGAAATCATAGTATAGTCAAATGAGGTAATTTTTAACGCCCGAGGTGACTTTGTACGCCCAATCGTCTCACTCATTCTAAAATTTTAAAATCTTATTATAGGCACTTGTTTCAAAATATTGATTTGCCGTTAAGGTCAAGAATAATAATAATTGAACTATAATAAAATTGTACAAAGTTCTGAAATGAGGCACCAAAACAGAGATAATTGTGTGTTCAAAGTCACCCCGGTTGTCTGTACTACATGTACTTGAAACATTACAGTATTATTGTACACTTTAATCACATCATATTATCATGAAAACACCATTATATTTTTAAATATATTACTATGTTTGATTTTTGTCATTTTAAATTTCATTGAAATTTATTTAGATAATAAATCATACCTCGCATAAGTTTAGTGGAAATTTATTTATATTGTATGCAATGAATCTTGTATTGTGACAGTTTATAAATTATGAAATTAATTGAATTTAATTAATACTATAAAAAAATAACTAAAAACAATACTATTTCTAATAAACTGAAAGTAAGATATTTTCTCCCCTTAATATTCACGGTATATGCAACTTGAGTTACATATTGGACCAACAATTAGCCTACCCTACAGGATGAAAATTTAAAACTTCTTAAGCAATGAAACATTCTTATAATGACACATGTTTAATCTTTTATTTTAAATAAATTTAATGTAGCAAAGCACTTTTTAATTTATTGTAATGCAAAAGGTCATCATTGTCATCAATATATAAAATAAAAATTTAGGTACGTATGTTTTTGATCACCGATGATGCCAATGATGACTTAATTTTTTTTTTAAATTTAATTAACATGATATGAAAAATAGTAATGAAACATTTGTTTTTAGTGCCTTAATCATTAAAAATTGCAATACAGAAAATGCGTTCTTCATAATTTCTGCGGATGTTGAATTTGAAAATAATCTGTCAAGAGGAAAAAAATCTTACTGAATTTTTAAAAGGTGATTTTTCTTAAAAATCAGACTTGGCCAGCGCTCTTTTAAAATGAGCGCGCTCACGCTCATCGCTCACGCTCACGTAAATGAGCGCGCTCACGCTTTCGCTCATGATTTTGCAAATGAGCGCGCTCACGCTCACGCTCATAAATTTTTTGAGCGCGCTCATTTGTCGCTCATATATATATTATACACATATACACACACAATATTATACTTAAATGAATTTTTAAACTGGAGCTTTTAATTTATACGTATAGTGATTTATATACAGAAGAGGACTAGGTAGAACATTTAAACAAAATAATAATAAAAACAATAATAACACAAACTTCTCATTAAAACGTAAGCGTCAAGTATATGAGTTTCTATACTTATTTGTTAAGTAATGTAATTAAAATTACATAAAAATAATAATACAATAAATTATATATATCATGCACTTCTGTATAAAATATTATAAAATGCAAACATAATATGGTTGTGTTATCGAGTTTTTTTTACTAAGTTTTAATTAAAAAATAATTTTTATTAATAAATAATAAGTGGATAAAAAAATTTGCTTTTTTTTATTATTAATATCAATCAATGATTAGTCATGGAACCACTCTAAAAAAAATTGCACATATGTTTGTATGTGCATATTAAATTTTATGATGGAATCAAAATTATATACAAAAATTATTGAAAATATAATAAATGTAAGTACACTTCTGAACCTATATTTACATCACTTTGTTATAAGTTATAATAGTTAAATGATTAACAAATAATAATATATAATATCAGCAGTAAGTCTTGATAATTGTCAACCTTCATTTTAATTAACCTAAAAATTGTCTCCATCTCGAACTTTGTATTGAATCAAACAACAAGTCAAGAATTGTTATTTATTGTAAATAATAGCCAGGTGTTTTGGTTTGGTAAACAATATCACAAGCAGGTAGATTCTACTTGAGAGCTTTTACATTACAACATGAAAACAAAGGAAAAAAAAAAAAAAAAAAAAAAAAAAAAAAGAGCGAGTGAGTAAGGGATGAGCGTGTCGCTCAACTCATTTAAAATGAGCGCGCTCACGCTCATGCTCATATTTTCCAAAAAGAGCGCGCTCACGCTCAACTAAAAAAAAATGAGCGCGCTCACATGAGCGTCGCTCAAACAAGTCGCTCATGGCCAAGTCTGTTAAAAATGATTCCAAAATCTAGGGTATAATGAAGTATTTATTTATTCAATGTATTAGGTTGTTAAGAGATGTTACATCTTCCACATAAGCTTGTATTGGACATTTCAGTTATATAAAAAAGAAGAACTTAATGGAAAATAATTTTCTATAAAACATATTTCAAGCACAAAATAAAAATTTAAAAAGAAATGACAGTTCAATACAATAATCCCAGTACTA